>CABHPQ010165960.1:7580-30283 GCA_902168405.1 Peromyscus aztecus
AAAAAAAAAAAAAAAAAAAAAAAAAAAGAAAAGAAAAAAAGAAAGATTCTGGCCTATGGGAAACAGACTCTGTGCCACAGGAAGGAACTCTGTAGGTAGATTCACTATCCAGAAGAACCCTCTCCCCTCAGTCCCCAGACCTTTAGGCCCTAACAAAGATCTACCCATGCCAAAGCCCTGACCAATTCTCCCTTCCAAGACGCTACCTCACTTAACACACCCAGGGCCAGAGTCCCACCTTCCACTGTCCCTTAGTTAATCATTCCCAGCTAGAAATTGGTCAGGATTGCTTGTCATGCTTAAACCCCCAGCCTCTGTACTACACAGGGATGGGAACTATCCAGACTGTCAGCCCATTGACTGATAAAACTCACTGTGACTGGGGGCAGCCCAAATCAAACGTTAGAAGGACTTCCAAGGGGCTGGAACATGTCTAATATTCCAAACCCTTAGTCTAGGCACTTCCCTTATTCTGATGCTATTCCACCTGGGGGGTTAACTCACCCGGACAATGCCGGAGACTACATGGTGGGTGTGTCCTAAGTTTGACTAAATGTGTCTCTTTTGATGCTTTCCAAACTGAGATACCCCTTTTCTGTGTCGTAGTACACATCCTGCCCCAGGTATACCTGTATAGTGGGGAAGAAGGGAGAATATTTTAATATGGACCCTGGACTACAGATGGAAAAGGAACTGTGCCCGTCCTTATCTCCCTCCTGGTGAGAGCTGGCACAACTGGCTCAAGCCATGGGCACAGGAGCCGTTATCAGGGGAAGGAGAAGGTTAAGGAGCTAAGCAGACAGGTCAGTCAGGACCTAGGTGAGTGAGAAGTTTCTATTCTGAATCAGAACAACAGGTAGACTCCCTTGTAGAAGTGATTCTACAAAACCAGAGAGGCTTAGACTTCCTTCTCACGGAACTGAGGCGGGGACATGTGTAGCTTATGAGACCAGGAGGACCAAGTACGGCCTTGGGAGAAACCTGTTGTTTCTGTGCTAATTGATGAGGAGTAATTAGAGAAAATCTTGCCCTGGCTGGGGAAAACCTCAAAAAGAGAGAGACAAAGACATGATTCAGACCACTGGAGCCAGTTCTGTTCTCTTGGTTCCCCAGTTAACTACTCTGCTATCAGCACTGACTGGGCCTTTTTAATTGTCATTCTGATTGGATTAATGGCGAGGCCCTGCATCTTAAACTGTATGGCCAATTATGTAAAACAAGAAAGTAATCCATCAAATTAGTGGTCTTTAGGACCAATGACACATCTTTAGAGCAGGATGAGTCCACGATTTGACTCATTTACTAAGACCAGTGGGGAATGTGACAGGGCAAAGGTTCCTCCATCTTGTCTCAGCTGGAGCCATCTTTGGTTTAGGCAGAAACTGAACCCCCACCCCCACCCCCCCCCGTCCGCCTTTCCTACCCCCACGGTGAAAAGTCCCGTGGGAAAGTACCCAATCCTGTTCTAAAAACAGGGTCAGAATGCCTCAGCTAAAAAACGAAAAAATGCGTGCATGTTTTGGGGTTCTGTTAAAACTGCTTGCCTTCTTTACTTCCCCCTGCAACTGCCAACCAGGATGTAGTTTTTCTGTGTTCTTCGCCTTTAAAAGCACCCTGTAAAATGCATTGGAGGCTGCTTGGTGAGGAGTGTGTCTCTCCAGGCAGTCACTGAGAGCCTTAATACAGACTCCCATTTTGGACTGTGATCGTGCTGAGTGGTCTCTGGGTCTCTACCCCGAAACAAGTCCTCAGCAGAACAGTCACCAGCAGCTTGCTGACCCCAGGGAAAGGCAAACACCAGGCACTTAAAGATGACCAGTGTCTGAATTAAGGCAAGAGAAGCTTTCGGGGAAGAGGGTAACAGGAGGCCTATGTTCCGGAAATGCTCCTAGGCTTTGGCAGCCCCACAGCTAAGCCTAAACTGGCCAGAGCCCAGGGAAGAGGGTGGTGACGTCTGGACAGCTTCCCAGGCCCTGTCATCACGGGAGAACCAGACTTTCCCCATGGGTGCTGCCAGGAGCAGAGAGAGGAAGGGAGAGACATCTTCCCTGAGACTTTGCTGGAGGTTGGGTTCAGAGCAACGAAGCCCCTTCCATTTAAATCTATACATTCTTTTTTTTTCCAGACAGGGTTTCTCTGTATAACAATCCTGGTTGTCCTGGAACTCACTTTGTAGACCAGGCTGGGCTCAAACTCACTAAGATCCGCCTGCTTCTGCCTCTCAAGTGCTGGTATTAAAGGCGTGCACTACCACCGCCCAGCTAAATCTATATATTCTTGTAACCAGAGGCTTTTCTCTGTCCTGTCCCAACCCACACCCACTTCCAAATAATCACTCAGAGGCTTATATTAATTATAAATGTTTGGCCAATGGCTCAAGCTTATTACTAGCTAGCTCTTACATTTAAATTAACCCATTTCTGTTAATCCATGCATTGCCATGTGGCCTGTGGCTTACCCGTTTTCTGACTCTGCTTGACTCCACCCTCCTTCTCCTTGTATCTCCATTTGGCTTTCCTGCCCAACTTTATTCTGCCTGACTATAGGCCAAATCAGCTTTATTTATCAACCAATGAGAGCAACACATATTCACAGTGTACAGAAAGACTATCTCACAGCATATTCTAGAGACTATTTTTTAGATTTTATTTTTATTCATGTGTATGGGTGTTTTGCCTACATGTATGTATGAACCCCACATGTTTACAGTGCCCTTGGAGGTTGGAAGAGGATGTTGAATCTTCTAGAACTGAAGTTGTGAGTTGCCATGTAAGTGTAGGAACTAAACCCAGCTCCCTTTGCAAGAGCAGCCAATGCTCTTAACCACTGAGCCATCTCTGTAGACCCTGGGTTATTTTGTTTTTGCTTTTTAAGGTAGGGTCTTACGTAGACCAGGCTGACCTCAAACTCACTATGTAGCTGAGGATGACTTGAACTCCTGAACCTCCTTTCTCCATCTCCGGCATGTTGGGATTATAGATAAATGCCACCATACCTAGTTTTATGTAGGACAGAGGAATATGTAACCCAGGGCATCATGCATGCTAGGCAAGTACCCAACCAACTGAGCTACAACCTCAGGTCTATTTATTGGGTTGGTGTTTTGTTTTGAGGATAAGATTGCACTCTGTAGCCGACTGGTCTAGAAATATGACAATCCTCCTGCCTCAGGCACCAGAGTACTAGGGTTATGGACATGTATAGACGTGTGGATCAGGGATGTGCCTCAACATGCACCTATACTGCTCTGGTGTCCTTCTGCTCCATAAATGGAGCTGGGATGATGACAGGTTTATTAGCTGTATGACTACCCACACACATGTCCTTGGTTCTGGCCTGCTCAGTACTTGGCTTAGTTACTATTCTGTTGCTGTGATAAAGACATAACCAAGGCAATTTACAGAAGAATGAGTACTGGGGACTTACAGTTTTGGAGGGTGAGTCCATGACCATAATGTCGAGGAGCATGGCAGCAGGCAGGCAGACACGGCACTGGAGCAGTAGCTGAGTGCTCACCTCTTGAGACAAAGCCACAAGGCAGAGAGGGAGGGGCTAACTGATACCAGCATGGGCTTTTGAAACCTCAAAGCCCACCCCCAGTGATACAACTACTCCAGCGAGGCCATTCCTCCTAACCTTTCCCAGACAGTCCACAGACTGGGGACAAAGCATTCAAATATGTGAGCCTATGGGGGCCAGTTTCATCCAAACCATCATGGCACTCTGTGGTCCTCCGGAACTTTCCATCTTCCCAACTAAAACTCTGCCCTCCTTTGTTTTCGAATACTATTGTCCAGGCCTAACATTGCCATCACTGTCTTGAGCAGCTGTGACTACCAAAACCCTCAGGATGGAGTCTGTTGAATACTCTACCTTATAGAAGGTGAGATAGTGATGATCATCAGATCCTCACCTGAGACACCAACCACACCTGCCTGCCCTCCCGTCACAGCCACATGTCACCCCAGCTTCAGGGAGTCACAGTTTCAGGAGACATAGAGGACTCCATCTGGGTAGCTCTGCAGGTCACCATCCATGCTATTCGCTGCATCGCTGCAAAATCAGTCACACTCCTGTCAGGAGCCCCTCACCCATGAAAGTCAGCCCAACAACTCACTGGCTTGCTGCACGGGACTTGGGCGGGATGTTCCTGTGGTCTGGAGGCTCCCTCTCTGGGGCACCTACATTTGTTCATGTCTCTTCAGGAAAGATGCTACGCAACACCACGAACTGCTGCCGCCCCACCTGTCTCTGAGCTTGACTGCTATAGGGACCTGCTGTGGGTAGGATGGTGCCATGTATCTTTTTGTGAGTGGCTTCGATTTTGGGATTCATCAGCTGCAGAGGTGTGAGATTTAGGTCACCTCGTTTTACCACAGGCATCTTGGCAGCTCCCCTCGATGCTGAGAAGAAACGTCTGGATGTTCCAGAGTCTTGCTTCCCACCAGTGACAGACACAGGGGAGGGGTCAGAGCCCAGAAGGGCCGGGCCGGCACACGGGGCATTTTCCCCAGCAGTGCTCAGTGGAATGGCATGCTCACCCCTGGAGGCAGGAGCTGACTAAGACTGGGGAGGGCCAACAGGTGGGACAAGGGCTGGTGATCCAGTCTGGCTTCTTTCTGTGCCATCTCCAAGGTGAGCAGCTTCCTGAGTTTCCTCAGCCTCCTGCACCTTCCCGGCTGCGCCCTCCTCACCTGCTCTTTGTAGGCTTCCCCTCACAGCCCTGGTGGAGTCCACTCCCCAACCTGGTACTGGAGACTTCGATGCCAACTCCATCTTCACCTTCCTCTCCCGCAGACTCCTCTTTGGCCAGCGAAAATGCTTTAACTTCACAGCCCCTGACCTGAACCAGGGTGTGGGAGTATGCATTGTTTTTCCCCATTTTGAGACAAGGTCTCACTTTGTAGCCCAAAACTCAGAGACTCACCTGCCTCTGCCTCCCGAGTGCTGAGATTAAAGGTAGTCACAGGGTCTCATGTATCTAGGCTGTCTTCAAACTGGCTATATGGTTGAAGATGACCTTGAACTCCTGATTCTCCTGCTTCTAGATCAAAAGTGCTGGGATTACATGCATGTGCCACCGTGTCTGGCTCTTGGTTTTAAAATGTTATTAAAGTTAGCCCGTGAGAGGTTCATCAGGTAAAGGCACCTGCTGCCAAGTCTGGTGACCTGAGCTGGATCTGGAGACCCACATGGAAGGAGAGAACTGACTTCTGCAAGTTGTCTTCTGACTTCCATGTGTATGTCATGGCATGTCTCTCTCTCTCTCTCTCTCTCTCTCTCTCTCTCTCTCTCTCTCTCTCTCACACACACACACACACACACACACACACACACACACACACACACACACGTAATTTTAAGATGTGTTAAAATACTACTTACTAATGAAATGAGCCTTAGGAAGGATTCCTTTCATGAAGACTCTGGCACTCTTTTGGAGGGGCAGCAGACTGGGAGTGCTATCTGCTAGGCAGGTAGAGGGCTGTGCTGGCCCAGAATGGGAACTATGTCGGCCTCCTGACTGCTGTGACAAATGACCACATGAGTGCTTGAAAACAACAGAGATCCCCTGTCTTCCAGTCTGGAGGATGCAAGTCTAAAATCAAGGTGACAGCAGAGCCATGCTGGAGAGGACTCCCTGCTGCTCCTGATTCTGACAACCTGGTGCTTTACAGAAACTCATGGTACCCCAGCTCGCAGCATGGCACCCCAATCTCTGCTTCAGTCCCAGTTGGGGTCTTCTTCCCTCTGGGGCTCATGTGGCCGTCTCTTTTAGAGGAACAGCAGTTGCAGTTTTTGGGCCCAATGAATGGCCATGTGACCTCATCTGGGTCACATCAGCAAAGGGTATTTGCAAATAAGTCTGTGGTCCACCTTTCCATCCAGGTATCAGATATGGAAGGTGAACTGTTTGAAATGGAAGACTGCCCAAGCAGAGCCATTGCAGGCGAAGGTTGGGGTAGGACCCTGAGGAACCCCAATGGTCTCAGCAGGCAAGGAGCCCCAAAAGACAGGGGGTTATGTCACAGGAGGGAGGCGAAGGAAGATGAGGAGTCAATGGGGTGAGGGTTGTGGGATATCAGCAGAGGCCCTAAGCCAGCATGGGGACATACTCCTGAAACCCCAGCATGCAGAGGCTGAAGCAGGACTGAATTCTCCAAGGAAGGCTCATGAGCACCAGTGCAGCTTGGGCTCCATTTTAACACCCTCACAGAGAGAGAGCCGGAGAGAGGTACCCAGGCACAACTGCCTACCGGACTTTACTGAGAGCCACCCCAGGGACTGCCTGGGGAAACCCACCTACGTGGAATTGGATTTTCACATTTGAGAGGCTGACGTGAAGATGAAGAAGCCATGGTGTGTCAAGTCTAGGATACAGAAAGCAAGCCAGACCCGGGAGTTTAGACCAGAAACTTCAATGCCTCATACAGAACACAGGGCTTCAGACGGATGGCCAACATTTGTCACGGAGCAGGCTCCAATGCCTACATCAATGTCCGATGGACTTGTGGCCCTGCTTCTGAGATCTCCACAGATGTCTGGGCCCTGGCTGCATGTCTGCTGTGCCCTTTGACTCTTGGGTACCTGAGCATGTGGGCCAGAGTGCAGGAGATTCCCCCTGGGGTAGCCATCATTTTTCTTATGCAGAGCACAAGATGTCACCCCAGGAGAGAGGTCCCCCCAGACCTGGGCCCAGACAGTGCAGGTCCCTCCATATCTGAGCGGGAGAAGCACTACAGAGCCAGAACCCTACCCTCCGTCTCTCTCCTGCACCCCTCCCGTGGAGAGCCCTCTGCCTTGGCTCTCCTCTAGTTTTTGTTGGAGGTCATTATCTGAAGCCCCATTATCCTTGGGCAAGTCACTGCCTGGCCAGTGGGTGGGGGTGGCAGGGCTGCCTGCTCCCACACAGCCACATCCTGAGTTTACAGACTGGGGTGGGTGTGGGAAAGCAGGGAGGGAGAGTGCTTGACTATCCATACCAGCTAGCCAGGGAAGGGCTCTTCTCTGCTGTCTTCTGGGTGTTCCAGATGCTACAAGCTGTCACCAGAGAGAAGGAGATGGGATCAGGGACCTTTTCCTGTGTACCTTCTCATTCTGTGCAGAGCAAATCTAAGGATGCTTCAAGTCTTTGGGAAAAGGGAAGGAGCCTCCTGACCTGGGTGGACACTGCCTCTAGCCTAGGACACTACTCACATGACTTAGTCATTCATTCATTTTTCCCCCTCTTTCAAGACAGGATCTCACTGTATTTTCCTGGCTGTCCTGGAACTCACTATGTATACTAGGCTGGCCTCGAACTCAGAGATCTGCCTGCCTCTGCCCTCTTACTCATTTTTAAGTTGATTCTTCTAGACAGTCCCTACTCCTCAGCACTCAGACCCCAGATGATGCCTCCTATCTAGAACATTCATTGTCTCCTTTTCTTTCTCTCGGTGGAATTTAGCTTTCGAAGCCATGTCTCCTTGCCCACCTATCTCCTCAGCCCCTGGCAGCACAGGTCACATGAGTGGGCAGTCTTGGAAAAGGGCCAAGTTCACTGCCTCACCCACCGCCTAAGGCTCTTGGCTTCTCCTTTCCCCACTGGGAAGAAAGCCAACCAGGAGCAGAGTGAAGCCCAGGGAACAGAAGCAGGGATGAAGTGTGGTCCTCAGCAGGATGGCATCTGGGAGAGGTGAGAACCCAGTGACAGGAAGCCATTACCCAATGCGAAGGGGCAGGCTAAGGTGTTCGGGGGGCAGGGAGAACAGTCAGTGCGAAAGCCCTGGGGCAAGAACCAGCTGAGCAGGTTCGAGGGCCACAGAAGAAGGCGGTGTGAGAGTTTTGTTCCAAGTGTGTCAGAACCAGGGATGAGCATGGCCTGAGGATGCCCCAGTGGGGCGGGAGGTCTGCATGATGCTGGCTGCCCGTGAGCTCAGGAGGAAGGACAGCACTCTGGAAGGTTGAAGGCCTCTGGACCTCCATGGCCCTTGGCAGGCTCTTTGCCCTGCAGACACTGACCAGAATATGGAAAATGTCAGAGAAGGCAAAACAAGGTCAGCAGGATGGCTCAGCAGGCAGAGATGCTCACCACCAAGCCTGACTGATGACCTGAGTTCAGTCTCAGGGACCCACATGGTAGGAGGAGAGAACTGACTCCCCAAAGTTGTCCTCTGACCTCCACATGTGCACTAGGATTTGCATGCATCACAACACACACACATACACACACACACACACACACACACACACACACACACACACACACACACACACTTTAAAAATAAGGGACAGCAGAAAAACGTGGCCTGTGTTCAGGGTGGCAAGGCATAGCTCATCTTCCAGTTCCTGGGGTTAGGATAAGACTGAGAAGCTGACCAGAGACTGAGGGAACCTGCTTTTCAGGTAGTGCAGGGGTGTGGGTGGGATGAATTGGGGTGGGTTGGGGTGAGACAAGCTCAGCAGCAGAGCACCTTTGAGCCTGCAAGACCCTGGGTGCTATCCCCAGCACCACCAAAATAACAAGCCGGGGGGTGGTGGTGCATGCCTCTAATCCCAGTACTGGGGGGGGGTGGCCCGCAGAGGCAGGTGGATCTCTGAGTTAGAAGCCATCCTGGTCTACAGAGTGAGTTCCAGGGCTACACAGAGAAACCCTGTCTTGAAGAAAAAACAAACACAAGAAAACAGCAACAAGACAATTATGGTACTGGGATGGAACCGAGATCCTTACATATGCTAGACAAGTATTTTTCTACTGAGCTGGCTATACACGGCCCAACCCATCTGCCCTTCCTCTTTCTTCCTCTTCTCTCTCTCTCTCTCTCTCTCTCTCTCTCTCTCTCTCTCTCTCTCTCTCTCTCTTTGACAGGATGTTACTCTGTAATCCAGGCTGGCCCTGAACCTTCAATCCTCCTGCCTCAGCCTCCTAAATGCTGGAATACAGGTATGTATCATTAGGTCTAGGGGCAGTGGGGTTAAAGAAATAAAACCAGGTGCAGTGGGAAATGTAATCCTAGCACTAGGGAGACTGAGGCAGGGGGACTGCAAGTTTGAGGCCAGCTAGGGCTATCTATATACATACTGAGTCTCAGGATACTCGAAGAAACAGATCTCCAAAACCTAAATAAACGAGAAAGAAATCCACTTGCCCCATCCATCCCCACAGGTTGTAGCCAAGACCCTAAACCTGCCCTTATCCCTCTGTATTTGGCAGCCCATTCCTGCTGCCCTGTCCGTCTCAGCTTTCACAGGAGGTGAGCAAGATGCTTAAACTAAGCTTTGAATAACATTTACACATCAGAACCCGAGCACTATCCCGCTGGCTACAACAGCCATACAAACAAGGGCCTTAAAGTGATAAGAATGTGTTTTCTCTGTCCTGGGGGCCAAAGGTCCACCCTCAGCAGGTGTTGTCAGCAGGTGTCAGCCGATTGATCCTTCTGGCAGCTCCAGAAAAGATGAGGCTGTGCTAGCCTGCAACCCTAGGTTTCTTCACCATCTTTCCACAGCCGTCCCTGGCACTTCTGTGCTTTCTTCCCTACAAGGACAGTCATTCTCTGAGGGCCCACCCTGGTCCAGAAAGACACTTGCTCAGAAAATCCAAGGTCCTCAAGAGTTGAGAGGGTGTTCTGGTCTTGCCTCTTCTCCCAAGTAGAAGTCACATCTTCTGTAAGGGTTTGGTCTTTAATTACGTCATCAGCCTTCGCCGATGTCCCAACCTAAAAAGCGGGTGGGCGCTCTGTTCCCTCTTTTCTCTTCCTTTCTGCTCCTCTCTCCCGGCGGGCCCCCTGTCTCTCTCCCTCCCCCCTCTGTCTCTCTGTCTCTCTCTTTCTCTCCCTCTCTCTCTCCTTCTCTCTCTCTCTCTCCCTCTCAACAAAGCTCAAAAAGGTTAACCATGGCTGTGATTCTTTTACTTAGCACGCTCCTCCACCGGCTTGGCCACCACGGGCGGTGACCAGCCAGGGGGCAGCATCGTTTAACCAGCGCCGTGAAAGAATATAACTAACATCTTCTACCTGTACTGCAAATGCTCTGTGGGTAGTAGTCTCAAGTCGGGGGTATGCATGGGATGCAGGAGAAGAGATTGGGAGCAGAGGGTGGAAGAATAGGATCACTGAGCCTTGGGATTCAGGAGAAGGGGTCTCTGGGCCCCAGCAGTGATTACTAGAGTTGGGGAAGATATGCAGGATTGTTGAGTCTTAGCTGAGAACAGAGGGAAGCAGCCAGTTCTGTCATCCAGCATGGCCATCTGCAGAGCCCACTTCTGTCTCTGCCCTGCCCTATCAAACTAGCTAGAGCTCCCAAGGTAGAATGCATCCTGTCCCTGTCCTACAGTACACTTCTCACTTTGAATGTGGGTGTCGTTATTGTTGTGAACTTACCTACCTCTAACAGCTGGTCCTTCCTTTTAGACTTTAGTAGAGACTATGGTCTAAGTAATGGAATTCCCACCTAGGCCACCTCAATCTGGTCCCTGCTGGGTCCAAAGAATTCCCCCTAAAAGGCTGGCTCACAATGAGGCATATAGTTCAGCAGGAAGTACTCAGGCCTGTGGTGATATATTGTGTACCCTAATAAAAACTTGCCTGAAGATCAGAGGACAGAACAAGCCACTAGATTAAATATAGATGCCAGGCAGTGGTGGCACACACCTTTAATCCTAGCACTCAGGAGGCAGAGATCCGTCTGGATCTCTGTGAGTTCAAAACCACCCTGGACTACATGAGACTGATTCAGTCGAGGAGAGAAACAGAGCCAGGCAGTGGTGGCACACACCTTTAATCCCAGTAATTGGGAGTCACATGTCTTTAATCTCAGCACTTGAGATCTCATGCCTTTGATACCAGTATTTGGGAAGCACACACACCATTAATCCCAGCACTAAGAAGGAAGTGATATGGCTGGATGGAGAAAGGTATATAAGGCGAGAGGAGACAGGAACTAAAGCCTTTTTCAGCTAGAGCCTTTCGGCTGGACCCCTTTCAGCTGAGGACTCAGACATTCAGTGAGAGGATCTGTGGAGTTGACGAGGTGAGAAGTGGCAGTGGCTTGCTCCTTTGTCTCTCTGATCTTTCAGCATTTACCCCAGTATCTGGCTCCAGGTTTTTATTTGAAGACCTTTAGGAATTCGTGTAACACAGGCCAGTCTTCCCAGTGCTGTTATAGGCAACAGGTAGCCTGCTCCCTTGGCCCTGCCTCCTTGACCACGTGGCTGGTAAGTTCTCAAGGGCTGCAAGTAAAGAATGCATAGACGACATCAGAACACCTACTATTGATCTACACTGGACAGGCACCTTGGCCAAGCTCATGATGGAAGAAGGAATCTTGCTTCCTTATACCAGGGCCACTGTGAGCCTGCCTCTGTGTGCTGGCTGGAGTGAGGCCACTTTGGCTGGCGTGGGACTTGTGGGAGCCCTGGTAGAGGTCCTACACATTTCCACACTGCCTCTGGCACCGCTCCCAGTGTTCTAACACAGACAGGCCTGCCATACACGCTGTTTGTTTGGTATAAGTGGCCCCAGCCTGTGTGCTTCTGCACCTGGCCCACCACATCCCATTTGGCTTTTCCAGGTAATCTGGTTCCTGGAAATCCAGTGCAGCAGCAACACCCCCTGGCATAGATGCACTTCCTCCCGTGTCCCGGAGGTTGGCATCCACCATCTGCTTGACCAACCATTGCCCACACCTGCTCCCAAGTCAGTAGCTCATCATAGCCCCGAAGCTGCTCCAGCCAACTCCAGAGGTTCTCACAGGTGTCCCTTGCTTCATCTGCTCAATGATGAATTACTAAGAATGAGCTTTTTCACCCAAATTCAAAACAAAACACAGCCCACCCCCACTACCCTTCTGTCTTGTGATCATACCCAGCAGGACTCCTGTACCACTACTGGACAGAAGGGATGGAACACCATATCCCCCTCCCCTACACACTGCTCCATCTTGGCTGAGCGAGCAGGAGTTCAGGACTGTGTGGTCAGAACTGGTGCCCAGAAGACCAGGAGCCAGGGGCCAGGCACAGTGGGTTCCACCATGGTGAGAAGAGGAGGGCTGGTGAGAGCTGGCCACCCCACCATCTGACCTACCAGTGCTGAGGAAGAGACATGGTACACTTACCAGATATGTGCAGATCTATAAAGCGTGAGAACATCACAAGTGCACAGGTGAGGCCGCACACTCTTGTAATCTCCACACATGTGCTGTGGCACACATACGTCCCCCCCACACCCGTAAATGTAAACATAACTTTAAAATTCTGAAGTTACTTCTACAAAGATTTTTTTAAATTATATTACATTTTTACTTTATTGAGGAGGAGGGGCATGCGTATGCCACAGCAGATGTGGAGGGCAAAGGACAACTAAATGGGAGTCAGGTTTTTCTTTTTACCATGTGGGTCCTGGGTATTGAACTCAGGTCGTCAGGTTTGCCACAAGTGCTTGTTCCCACTAAGCCCTCTTGCCAGTCCTTTTAAAAAGTAAAACAAATGAATACCTAGTATTTTAAAATATTAGTTGCCCAATCTGATAATCTTGATCTTTGTTTCATGACAAATATTCTGACTGGTCCTGATGGTGCATGCCTTTAATCCCAGCACTCAGGAGGCCAAGGCAAGTGGGTCTCTGTGAGTTCAAGGGTAGCCTTGTTCTATATAGAAAGTGAGAACCTATCTTAAGAAAAGAGGCGGTTGTGTGATATTTTGATCGTGTTCTGACAAAGCTTGCTTGGAGTCAGGGCAGAGTTAGCCACTAGCCGACCAAAATTAACCACAGAGGTTTTGGAAGACTGAGGACAGACAGGAGAGGACATAGTAAGGCAGGGCAGAAAGGGATCTGGCTCTCTGTTTGGAGGAAGGAATGGACAGGTAGGAAGGACTTGGTAGCTTCTCTGCTTCTCTGATCTTTCAGGCTCTTACCCCAATATCTGACTCCTGAATTTTTATTGATAAAGAATAATTAGAGTAACACTCCATCTGGCATCCAATTTGTGGAGCATGAAAGCATGAGACAGCCGCTCACCCCCTGGCTTTGCAGTCTCCACCAGCTGCCAGAGTCAGCAGGTTTTTCCTCTCTTGCTTCAAGCCCTCTGAGTGAGTCTGGGATTTTCCTGTTACAGCCCCTCTACCACAGTCTCCACAGGCCCCAAACTCCACAGGTACCTGGGCTCCAAATGCCATTGGAGCTAGCCATGGGCCCACCTACAGCCAGCCATGCCATCAGGCAGGTCTGTGTGCTCACTTCCCCCAGTCACATGTGCAGAAGCATGTTCCCATATCCGCTCTTCAGATGGCTGGCTCCTTGGCTCCTTTTCTCTGTGGGTTGTGGGCTTCCTCTGGACCCCCTACTGCCACACTAGGTTAACTGCCTTGATACCCACTCTGCCTTCTATTGTTGTTGCAGCCACCACATACTCACTCCCATGCTCACAACTAAGCATGCAGGTGTCCTCAGCCAGGCTGCACACCACCTGTGTTCTCTGCCCAGGCATGCTATGCAGCTTCAGCCAGCCTCACACTTCACTATCATCATCAGCGACCTTTGAAGTCTCCAAAAGGAGGATGGGATCCCACAACAATGATTCCACCTGGATTGTGGTAATGACACCAAGACAACAAACACCACCCAAAGATTGGGTTTAGACTACAAACTGCTTAGGACAATTTCAAGATGGCTAGCTCAGATGGTCCAGCCTCACAGACTACTCTAGTCAAGACTTGAGACAAGCCCTGCATTTTCCTTGTACACAGAGATTAACAAGAAATGACACAACTAGCTCTCCCAGGACTTGACCATTATTCCAATTTTTTTCAGGGTCCCCTAAAGATGCTGTCATCCCCAGACAGCTGGAAGTAATTTTAAGAACACAATGCCCACATTCCCAAGAGATGGGGTGGGTGGTTTTTGGTCATTCAGAGGGTTACATATATTTGCTATCATTTAGAGGGGTTGGTTACAAATTGTTATTGGTGATGATCAAAAAACTGAACAAAGGAGATTAGAATTAGGGATCTTGTTCTAAAAAAGGGTGTGTGTGGTGGTATTGTGTTCCTCAAAATATTGTGCACCCTAATAAACTTATCTGGGGTCAGAAAACAGAAAAGCCACTAGATACCTAGGATAGGCAGTGGTAGCATTTCCAGAGGCAGAAATCCCTCTGGATCTCTGTAAGTTCAAGGCCACATTGGAAACAACCAGGCATGGTGACTCACGCCTTTAATCCCAGAAAGCGAGCCTTTAATCCCAGGGAGTGATGGCAAAAACAGAAAGATATATAAGGGATGAAGACCAGAAACTAGAAGCATTTGGCAGGTTAAGCATTTGGCTGGTTAAGCTTTTAGGTTTTGAGCAGCACAGTTCAGCTGAGAGCCATTCGGATATGAGGACACAGAGGCTTCCAGTCTGAGGAAACAAGATCAGCTGAGAAGTTGGCCAGGTGAGGTTAGCTGTGGCTTGTTCTATCTCTTTGATCTTCCAAAGTTCACCCCAATAACTGGCCTCAGGTTTGATTTTATTAATAAGAACTTTTAAGACTCCTGCTACAGGGGGGTTTATAGAAATAGAATAAAAGGGTAGATTATTGAATCTACTTTTAAACCAAAAAGCAACTACTAGTCTTAAATATTTTACATTGGTATGGATTTTTGTATATTGATACAAATTTGAGGTTATTTTTATTATATTGGATATATGTTTAAATACTCTTGTTTAAGATATTTTTGTATATTGATACAAATTTAAGGTTATTTTTGTTAGAACCTACTGTACCTATGTTTCTGCTCTTGTTTAAGGTATTGCACCTATACAGCTTATTTAACAATGTAATATAAATTTACAGTCCTTGAAAGTTATTATTACAAACTATTTAGGATAATAAAGAAATGTAGATTAGTAGTTAGTCATTTATTACAATCAACTGGTAGTCATCTTAGGTATGTTTTCAAGGTCAAACATATATTCAGATAGACAAGTGGTCTTCAAACACTTCAGAGAGCTACAGAATATGGCATTTAAGATGTTTTAGTAACATTAGGTTTTATATGACAATGACACATGTCTGTTCCTGGCAGCACCAATCTATTTCAGAGAAGATGATGGGCTTAGAAGAAACTCCATACTTTCTTTGTGGCAAAAGTTAGCCACTGGGCAGAAAACCACCCTTGCCTCTACTGCTAATAGTATAGTGTTCAAATTGGACAAGCAGGACACAAAAGTAAGTGACTGATGAACTTTGCCAAGATAAGGCAGGACAGTCCCTCAAAATTCTTGCTTCACTGAAAAGTCTGCCAGATATTATAGACCTGCAGGCCAAAGATGGATGCCCCAACATTGCAGAAGAACCTTGGGTGACTATCCAGGTAGTCAGCTGTTTCTGTCATTTCTTATTTTTGTATGTTGTTTACTTTGCACTTATGTTTACTCAGGTAATATTATATTCTTCTCAGGTGTCTAATGGAGTTGAAGACTAGGTAGTTATAGTTATAGTTTTCCTTGTTACCAGACTCAGAAAAGGAACTCACAAAAGAGGTGTAAAGTGTATAAGGTTGACAGAAATAAAAAGATAGTTTTGGGTTGGTAATACACATTAGGATGGAAAGCAAATTTGGTACAATACTTTGAACCAAAATAGGATAGATAATGGAGTGTCTTCTCTGAATGTGTCAAATGCAAATGGACTGGACATTTTAAATGTAATTCTTATATATATATATTTGTATATAGTTATTGTATGTATTATATATGGTTTTAGTATGTTAAAATCTTCCTTTCTTTTTCTTTTTTTAGACAAAAAGGGGGAAATGTTGTATGATATTTTGATCAAATTCTGACAAAGCTTGCTTGGAGTTAGAGAGCAGAGTTAGCCACTAGCTGACCAAAATTAACCACAGAAGTTTTGGAAGACTGAGGACAGACAGAGAGGAAGTAGTAAGGTGGGGCAGAAAGGGATCCGGCTCTCTGTTTGGAGGAAGGAATTGAGCAGGTAGGATGGACTGGTGGCTTCTCTGCTTCTCTGATCTTTCATGCTCTTACCCCAATATCTGACTCCTGAATTTTTATTGATAAAGAATAATTAGAGTAATGCTTCATAGGCAAATATTTCAGTGATACAAATATTCTTCAGTAGATTGTTCAAAAGTACCTTCAAATCAAATTTGGCAACAAGGAGAGTGCTAGCTGATTTATTTTTATGTTTTAAGGTGCTTGTCATGGAACCCAGGCCTCTGTTTGTTAAGCCAAGCACTCTAGCACTGAAAGGCCTCAATCCAAAGTTGCTTTCCTGTTGTGGTCAAATGTTTAGTGTCATAATTATCTTAAGTGCACAGTTTAGTTGCAGGAGGCACATTCAAGGTGTTGCCAGCCACCCCTGCCATCCAGAGCCCACTCTCTCTCTTAAACTCAATACCTAGCTGAGAGTGACTTCAAATTTCTAATTCTCTTGTGTCTATCTGCAGAGTGCTAGAATTCCAGGTATTCATTACCACACCCTTGACCCCAGTTCCTTTTATTACTTTTAAAGATTTATTTATTTTTATTTTACATATAGAAGTGTTTGCCTATGTGTATATATGAGTGCTATATGTGTGCAGTATCTTCAGAGGTCAGAAAGGGTGTTCAACCCCCTGGAACTGGAGTAACCAATATTTGTAAACTGCCATGTGGGTGTTGGGAATCAAATTTGGTCCTTTGCAAAAGCAGTCAGTGCTCTTCAAATCTTAAATGCTGGTTTCTCTCTAGGCCCTCTGTTATTTTTGTTTTGTTTTGTGTGTATGTGTGGTCCGGTTTTTTTTGTTGTTGTTGTTGTTTTGTTTTTTTGAGACAGTTTCTCTGTGTTGCTTTGGAGCCTGTCCTGGAACTCACTCTGTAGACCAGCCTGGCCTTGAACTCACAGAGATCTGCCTGCCTCTACCTCTGAGTGCCTGGCGTAAAGGTGTGTACTACCACCACCCAGCTCTGGTTCTTTTTTTAATGGTAAGACTATTTTACCTGTATCACTGATGATGATGATGATGACGAAGACGTCGACGACGATGACGACGATGATGACGCCGCTGCCAATGCCAACAACAACAACAATGACAATAATAGCAACAATGACTGATGACAATAGCCTACAGTGGCTGTTCAAATATGGAAACTTCCTTCTAATGTTCAGCACTCTGTGAGTTTGCTTTTTTATTTATTTATTTATTTATTTATTTATTTTATTTTATTTTTTTTTTTGAGACAGAGTTTCTCTATATAACAGCCCTGGCTGTCCTGGAACTCACTTTGTAGACCAGGCTGGCCTGTAACTCACAGAGATCCACCTGCCTCTGCTTCCTGAGTGCTGGGATTAAAGGCGTGAGCTACCACACCCCGCTTAAGTTTGCTTATCTTTAGAACCCACTCATTAGACTATTATGTTCCATGCGCTAAGTGTATGGAATCATTAATACTTATTTCATTTGAAAGAATGACTTTCCCCTTGTTGAGGCCGGGCTGAGAGGGGGCACAACAATGTAATTCACAACACAAGTGAGAGTGGCTGGTCCCTCCCACATGTTTCCACCTTATCCCAGAGTGCTAGCTTTCGCCTGCATGCTAGCGGACAGCAATTCCTGCCCTTAGACACGACTCCAGACTATGGTGAGGATTGGAGGTGGGCTTCCCCTGGACCAGCAACCTCTCTGTGTAGATTTAAAAATAATTTATTTTATTGTGTATCTGTGGGCAGGATGGAGTGCCACAGTGTGCCTGTGAGGGCAGAGTGGGAGTCAGTTTTCTCCTACCATGTGGGTCCCAGGGGTCAAACTCAGATACTCAGGTGGCAAGCTCCTCTACCCACTGAGCCTTTTTGCTGAACCTCTGTCTTAGTTAGAGTTTCTATTGTTCTGAAGAGACACCATAACCATGGCAACTCTAATAAAGGAAAACATTTAATTGAGGTGGTGGCTTACAGTTTCAGGGGTTTAGTCCATTATCATCATGGCGGGGAGCATGGCAGCATGCAGGCAGACATGGTGCTGGAGAAGGAGCTGCTACATGTTGACATGCAGGCAACAGGAGGTAGACTGAGTGTCACACTGAGCAAAGCTTGAGCAAAAGAGACCTCAAAGCCTACCCCTACAGTGACACACTTCTTCCAACAAGGCCACACCTACTTCAACAAGGCCACACCTTCTAATAGTGCCACTCCCTTTGGGGGCCATTTTCTTTCAAACCACCACACCCTCCATATAGTTTTAATTATCTAGAAAAAAATGCAGTGCTGCTTTTCCCTTTTTCTCAGTTTTTGCTTGAGTTATTGTTGCTATTTGGACAAGGCAGGAAAAGGGAATTTTCTGAGGTATGGTGGATAATAATTTTCTGGACAGAGAACAGGCAGTACTGTTACTGATTTCTAACCTGGGTCCTTTTCTCCTCTCAGAAATGTGAGGCCGACAACAAGCAGTACTCATGTAGAGTGAATGAAGTTTTTATTCTTTGGCTCAGGACAAGAGAAGTGAAAGATAAACTCAGCAGCCGACTTCCAGGTTTGGGGAGTTGGAAGCTTGTGACCCTAGCATGAATGTGGTGGGCTTAACCTTCAGTCCTCAACAAATAGAGGAAGTGGGGAGATGGGTCAATAAGAGGGGATATGACATGGCACTGTTGGCTGCCATGACACTGGGGGAGTTCATTTAACACCTTAGAGACAAGTACAATTAGGGCAGTGCTTTGGAGTGCAGCTAGTCAGGTCAACAGTGCAGAATTAGGACAAGGTACCCATATTTTCCCTTTGTGCTCTCAAAATGGCTGCCACTGAACAGCCTTCAAAGAGGGTCCTAAAGAAGGAGGAAATCATAGAGCCCACAGAATACTCTGTGTCATTTACCTCACATCTCATTGATGAGAAGCAGCCACCCAGGCCAATTCCTAGGCCATAGGGCAAAGGGAAGCAAGATGCTTGTTGACTGACCTCAATTCTCACTCCCTTGGGGATGGAGAGTTGGCCAGTAGCCCATCTGAGAAACCCCTAGCCTTGAGCACTTAACTCAGCCCTTCCAGCAATCTGAGATGGTCACCTCTGCTTTACAGACCAGGAGCTTGAGGTTCAGAGGGGCCAAGCAACTTGCTTCAGAATATACAGCTATGACCAAAAGAAGCAGAGGCGATACAGAACCAGGCCAACCAGCTCCAGCCTTTGCATATGTAACTACCTGGTGGAAAGGAAGTAATTTAGGTGGCCAGGCAGGGAGCCAGCTACAAGGGCCCCACCTTCACCGAATGTCACAGCGAACGCCACAGTGTGGGATTCTAGTGTCATTATCTCCATCCAGACAGATGGGGAGATTGGCATTGAGTGCAGGTGAGAGCCTTGCTCCTGGGTCAAGGTGAAGTTAAGAACTGGGATGGGCTGACACCTCTAAGAGGTTCAGCTACCTCTCTGGTCCCTGTAATGGGATTGTTTTTATTAGATGGCTGTCTGCTGAACACAATACTAGTAAGCTGCACCAGGTGATGCTTGCTTTCTTTCTAGATTAAATTTTTATTTAGTTAGGTGTGGTGGCACAAACTTTTAGTCCCACCACTTGGGAGGCAGAGGCAGGCAGATATTTGAGTTCAAGGCCAGCTTAGTCTACAGAGCAAGTTCCAGGACAGCCAGAACTACAGACAAACCTTGTCTCAAACCTGTCCCCCATTATTTAATGTGTAGGGATGTTTTGTCTGCATGTATGCCTGTGTATCACATGTGTGCTTGGTATTCTTAGATGTCAGAAGAGGGCATCAAATCCCCTGGAATTGGAGTTGTACATGGTTGTGAGCTTCTATGTAGGTGCTGGGAATCCAACTCAGTCCTCTAGAAGAGCAGCTGGTGCTCTTAACCTCTGAGCTGTCTCTCCAGCCATGATGGCTTGCTTTTCTAACATAAAGATACATGTAGGCGAGGCTAGTATGTTTCTTCCCTGCATCTGGCCCTATGCTTGGATCTGAGGATTATGTCAACTCATGGAGCCTTGAGGAGCAACGAGAGTCCCATTAGTGAGTGGCCCATGCTGTGAGGACTAGAGAACTCTTACTATGCAGGAACAAGAATTTTGGTCACAGCTGGGTGTGGTAGCACGCACCTTTAATTCCAGCACTTGGGAGGCAGAGCCTGGCAGATCTCTGTGAGTTCGAGGCCAGCCTGGTCTACATAGTGAGTTCCAGGTCAGCCAGGGCTAGATAGTGAGACTCTGTCTCAAGGAAAAAAAAAAAGAGAGAAAGAAAGAAAAATGGCCACAATCCTAAAGAGTTTAGGCTCAAGTCTTGGATTCTACACTCATCTGCTGGAGGCATGGGATTCTCTAATCTCTCTAAGTGTCAAATGTCTAGGAGTTGTGAGGAGGTGTGCAGGATTCCTGGGACGTTGCTCTGCACATGTGACTTCCATGTGTGTATGTACACATGTATAGGTGTCATCCTCAGGAATGCCTTCCACCTTGTTCTCTGGCTGGCCACAAGCCCCAGGGATCCTTGTGTCTCCACTTCCTCAGGCTGGGATTACCTGGATGCACTGCCATGCCCAGGTTTTTTGTGGGGGTCTTGGGGATGGATCTCATGTCCTCACCCTTGCTCAGCAAGCCCTTTACTGACTGAATTGCTTCTTCAGCCCCAAATTTGGTTTCATTATCACTCTATCCAGAGGTATCTGTGTTCTCAGATCAACCCAAACAGACCACATTCCCAACAAGGGAGAGCAGGCTTACCCTTGGGCAATAAATTGTTTTCAATAAATTGTCTAACCGAGGCAGTTCCTTCTAACCCAGGCAGAAGGAACTGCCTCAGGACTCAAGACCCTCAGGCCATGGACCTTTTTGTTTTAGCAGCTCCTTGGACTTGCCTCCTCAGCTGTGGAATGAGAAGCCACATGATGGGTGTGGTGGTGGTGACTGGTTATCCTCAAACACTTGTGAGATTTATCAGCAGTTCAAGGCTAGCCTCTGTTACATAGTGAATTTTCAGCCAGCCTGGACTATGTGAGACCTCTTCTTAAAAAAAGGGTGATGGAAGGGTGAGGCTGGAGAGATAGCTCAGTGGTTAAGGGCATTTGCTGCTCTTGCAGAGGACTCTAGTTCCATTACCCATAGTTGAATGGCAGCTTGCAACTGTATGCAACTCCAGTTCCACAGGTTCCAAAGAACTCTTATGGTCTCTGCATGCATCAAACATGCACATAGTGCACATACATACATACATACATACATACATACAGGCAAACACCCAAACACATGGAATAAAGATACATAAAAAGAGGGGCCCGAGGTGATGGCATGTGTGATAGCACACGCCTGTCATCCCAGCACTCATGAGGCAGAGACAGAAGCCTGGAGAGTTGCACACTAGTCTGCCTCAAAGAGCCCTTGCCTCTAAAATAAAATAAAATGCAGGCCAGTGAGATGGTTCAGCAGGTAAGAACACTTGCTACCAAATCTGATGACCTGAGTTTGACCCTTGGGATACGACTGGTGGGAAGAGGGAAATGAATCCTGCATGTTGTCCTCTGGCCTCTATGCATGTTGTATCATGTACCTGTGCAGACGTGTCAGACAATAGATAACACCCATCACAGACAAATACATGTGATAAAAATTCAAACAAACAAAACACTGTGAATGCCAGCGACATCTCTGTGATCCAGAGGGGCAGTGGTCCTGCAGCCTCTGTTCTTCTCAGTCGTCTCTGCTGATTTGTGGTCTGTAGTAATGGGTGCAAATCAGCGGGGACCAGGATTTCCACAGCCCAAAAGCCTGGGGAAGAACCTCTGAGCATCAGGGACCAGCTGGATGGCATCTCCTCTGTGCAGCTCCATCAAGACCCCAGTTTCCTCTGTGGTCACACCTCACCACTCACACATTATGTAAAGCATGCACGGCTTGCTGCAGCAGCTAAATCTCTCAGCTTGTGGAACTTGTTGGAGAAGCGTTATTTTCTTTAGCTTTCAGCCATGCCAGCTTCACATATGCATGAATGTGGGAGGGGACCGAGTGCAATGTGCCCTGCTGAACTGCATTTGGTACCGGGCCAATTTCTTAGGAGACGGATGCATCAGCAGGATCTCTGGGGATAAATGTGTATTTTCTCAAATCCAAACCAAGATCAAGGCAACTGAGGACTTGTGTGCAGTGGCTGATGGTTCTGGGAGAGCCCCTCAGGGAACTTAATGCTCCTATTTATAATCTGTTTGTTTTTTTGAGACAGGGTCTCACTATATAAGCCAGACTAACTTTAAACTCAGAGATCTGCCTGGCTCTGCTTTCTGAGTACTAGGATTTAAGGTGTGCACCACCATGCCTGGGCTACAACTTGATTTTTTAATTAATTATTGATCTCTTGAGATAGGGATCTGGCCATGTAACCCTGACTGGCCTGGTTCTCTATGTAGCTCAGGATAGTTGACAGTCCTTCTGCCTTGGCCTTCAGAAAACTTTATTGGCTTTTCAGTTGCGGTTAATTTTTTTCTTTTTCGTTTTCTTTCTTTCTTTCTTTTTTTTCAGACAAGATGTCACTAACCCTGCTGGTCTGGAACTCAGTATGTAGACTAGGCTGGCCTTGACGTCACAGAGATCTGCCTGCCTCTGCTTCCTGAGTGCTGGGAATAAAGGCGTGCAGTATCAAGGCCGGCTGGCTTTTTATTTTCATGTGGATTCTGGGAGTGGAACTCAGGTTCTCATACTTGCAAGGATGACTGAGTCCTTACATTTTTTTTGTTTGCATGCATGGGAGTCA
>CABHPQ010165961.1:0-25270 GCA_902168405.1 Peromyscus aztecus
AAAAAAAAAAAGAGTGTATTCTCTGTAATATGACTGCTGATTGCTCTCTTACTGTGTGTGCACCAGGTAGCCAGTGAGCTGTGGGTTCGATGCACACACACACCTCAGGAGGGAGGCTGTTATTTTCTTCCCAGTGCCCATGAGGAAGTTGGGGCCACAGTGAAGAGAAATCTGAAGGCTGGCAAAGGGCAGAGCTGGCGTGTGAAGCCTTTGTTGTTTGGTTTTGGTGTTTTTCAGGAGGTCTTTCACGGTGCAGACCAGGCTAGCCTGAAACTCAAGACGATCCTCCTGCCTCCTCCCCCACTCCCACCCCCATCTCGGGCAGGGATACAGGCTTGTACTAACCTGCTGGGGTGTGAGCTCCAAGGCCTCCTGTCCTTGCCAACCTGGCTGTCGTGTTTTCTGTGTCCTCACACTCTGGTGGGGGCAAGAGTCCCCTCACTGCCCCTGCTGGGAGACACCATCTTTTCCCCATCTTGCAGTGAGGGACTTGAGGAGCCGAACCCTGCAGCTGAGAGGGGTTGGCCTGGGCAGGAAGCTCCCGGGTCCCCTGCTTAGGAGCCTTGCTGAGGTTATAGATGTGAGGGCCTCGGCTCCTGTGCTTAAGCAGCTCACGTTCTTTCTCCTAGGGAAGAAACCTTGAGTTGTGGGCAGCCCGTGGACTGGCAGCTTCTGTTTATGACCTTATTTGTGTTTTAATAAGCAGCCACTACACGCCAGGCTTTGTGCTCTGAGGGTGACATCCATGACGCCTGTCCTTAGTTGGCGAGATTGTTCGTGAGCCTGTTAGAACAGCCGAGAAAACCCGGAGCTCATAGAAGACTGAACTGTTGAAGTAGAGCCACTTGGGACATGGAGGGTCTGTCCAAACCAGAGGCTCCCATGCCATTTCCCTTGCGGTACTGAGCCCCCCCCCCCCCCACCCCCCCCCCTCTGTGTGTGTGTGTGTGTGTGTGTGTGAGAGAGAGAGAGAGAGAGAGAGAGAACACATAAGCTTGCACCTTGCATTACACCAGGTGCAGTACAAGGCCAGTAAGGGACACATGCCTTTCCTCATGGGTATACATTATGACAGACTGACAGATGAAAGATAAACCTCAGATGTGACTACCAGACACTTTCCAGGTGACCTGGGAAAAGTCCCTTCTCCGAGCCCCAGTGTCCTCACCTACAAAGGGTCTTGATAAGGACTGGAAGAGGGGAGGCATGTGGTGGCTGGTGGATCCAGTAAGCAGCCGGACAAGGAGGAGTGAGTGACGTCTAATCACAGTGGTGTGTTCTCAGAAAGGGCCAGCCCGACAGCTCCATAGGCCTTTCTGTCTGTCACTCTTAGGTGATAGACAGTGAGGAGTTTAGATGTTAAGGATGTGGGCCATTTCTGTTGTTTCCAGGGTCCTAGTTGGAAGAGTTAGAGCCTCTCTTGTACCCAAAAGGCATGGACTTAAGTCTTAAGGAATAACCTGTTGGCTGAAAACAGCCATTCTGTCCTGTGAGTGTGGATGGAGGGCGTGAGTCCATTTCTCAGAAAAGGAAGGCAACTCAAGGTCAGCTATGTCCAGGGCTACCAAACCAGTGCCAGCATGCTCCTGTTCCCCTGGAACTCCACAGGGACCAGGGGTTGAGGCCCTCTTGGCCACTTCCTGGTTATAAGACCCAAGCAGGGGATAACAGAGCCTCAGGTGTCCCCATCTGTGATCTGAGGGAAATATCTGCCTGGCAGGGCTGTGGAAATAGTGTAAGGCAGTACTCAGGATGCATAATGCTGGCGTGCTCAGCCAGCATGAGAGACAGTGCAGAGGGCAGCCCGACCCAGCCTCGGGCCATAGGGACAGGACGTGTTCTTACCAGTTCATTGTGGTTTCTCTGGGAGGCCCCACCCCAGCTGGTTCTGAAGAGTATGGGTTTGAGGTCTGGGAGTTCCTAAGGTGCTGGGCCTGAGAGCCCCTGAAATGTGTGAGACTCAACCAAAGACAGAGTAGGGCATCGGAGGACATGGGGTGAGAATTTCTTGTTGTATTTTCCGGTAGCAGTAAAAGTTCACTGTAGGAAGCTGACGGAATAATGCAAGAGACACAAACTCAGTGGCTGTGACAGTCACTGCTCAGCCAGCAGCTAAATGAGGGCAGGAGGGCGAAGCCCTCAGGGGTCTGGGGCATGCAGTTCATATATTGCAGGGTTGTCATAGGTCACAGGAAGACCATGCTCTTTTCACTCTGCTGGTGTCATGGGGAAGGGTGGGCATCACACGGTGGTTCATTCAGCCCCTGCCACTTTTCCAGCCACGTGGTTAGGTCTGTCCCTCAGTTACCGCCCCTACCCCAGGGTGAGCCGCAGCTGACTGAGGGCGCAGTCGGCGGCTTGCATGCCTAACCTAGTTTCTGGTGCTGATGCTGTGTTGTGAGCCATGCCACCGTCCTGTTCTGTCTTCCCCCTGGAGTACATGGGCTCTAGGCCAACTGGCCGGCACATCACCTAACACCAGAGGCTCCTGAAGCCAAAACTGCAAGCTTGCAACGGAAGGGGTGGCATTTTGAACAGCCAAGAGGGTAGACTCCAGCCTGTCCCTTAATCCTGGCCCCAATTCCTGATCCCTCTGACAGCTCTGTCCCTGTGTGGTCTTCAGGATGTAGGTCAGCGAGGGCCTGACCTTCCAGCCCTGGTCAGGCCAAGGCGCCCGTCTGAAGCAGTTGATGGGCTGCAGGCCCCATGGCAGGCCCACACACATCCCGAATCCCTGGTGCTCGGGATAGTGAGAGTCACAATCCCCAAGGAGGTGAAGCCAGACAGCCTTTCCTTCTGGCTTGTGGAGGCCGCAGAGGGCTTCTCTTGCTACCCTGCAGGTTACCCTTGGCCTTCAGGAGCACATGAGAGACTATCTTTCTTTTTCTCTTTTTTTTTAATTATTTTTTGACTTTATTTATTTGTTTGTTTATTTGCTTATTTATTTATTTATTTATTTTATTTGTGCATTGGTGTTTTCCCTGCATGTTTGTCTGTGTGAGGGTGTCGGATCCCTGGGAACTTTAGTCACAGACACTTGTGAGCTGCCATGTGGGAGCTGGGAAATGAACCCCAGTCCTTTGGAAGAGCAGCCAATACTCTTAACCGCTGAGCCATCTCTCCAGCCCCAGGAATGTCTTTCTTGATATCACACACACACACACACACACACACACACACACACACACACACACACGTGAACAGCATTGCTTTCCTGGAACCCCAAGCATAGGATCCTGTAAAGAGAGTCCAGGGAGACAAATGGAGATTTCATGAAATCAATCTTGTTCACCTGGTGGTCTCTGCAGGCTACTGTTAAATTGCATTTTCTTTTCATTTTTCTCTCCCTTCCCTGGGATTAGCTCCCCTCAGAGCCTGACACCCGTTATACTTGCGTGATTAAATGGTGCAGTTAAGGCAGCTGTGGGAACCCCATGTTCATCTATAGAACCAGGAGACTAGTGGGGTGACCCTAGAGTCATGTATCTTCTGGACCTGAGGGTGTAGGAACTGTTTCGATGTGGTTTTATTTCCTGGAGTATCACTTCTAAGTGCTTGGTAGGTCTTTAGATTATTTCCCCTAGAAACCCCATGCATAATTTTGGCTGCTTGTAGCTGTAATTAATGGGAGGCACAGCTCATTCAAATGATAAGGAGATTTATGACTTTGCATAAGAACCCGGCTGAAGGGTGACTGTGGAGTGAATTAATTCAGTGGCTCAGTCAGTATCATCTTAGTCATTCTCCTGTTGTCTTTGGCTCTACCATACTGGGCCTGTTCTCCCCAGGGTAGATTTCTTCACCACGCCAAGATGAGGGCTGCAGCTTCAGAGCTCATGTAGATAGGGAACCCTGCAGGATGGATAAATGCAGAGTTCTGTTAGGGAAAAGGGAAGGATTGGAGTGAGATGTGACCCCTGGGGTGAGGATCCCAGCGCCAGTCCACGGTCAGACACACTGACCTTTTTTTCTTTGGCCTAAGAACAGACATCTTGTCCTGACAGGATGAGACTTACACAGAGGACCCTCAACCAACACTTCCTAGATTTATTTCCTTCTGGTCTCTGCAAGTGACCCTGACACCCCCCCCCCCCCCCCCCCCCGTGTCAGACTCCTGGCTGTTCTCAGAGCGAGCCACACCCCATTTCTACCTCCTTGCCTTGCTTGCGCTGTGACCTGTGTCTGGAATACCCCCATTCCAGGGTGCCTCGCTCTCAGCCCAAGATGTACCAAGTCACAAGATTTAATTCAGACTCACACCCCAGTGGGTTTTCGGTCATGTATGCTTTTAAGTGCCCGTCTCCTCTACTTTTTTCCATCTCCAAAGGGGATGCTCCCACCACCCCCACCCTCCACGATACCCGTGCCTTGTGGTTTGGCCTGGCAAGCATCCCACGCTGGCCTTTGCTTGCTGCATGCTTACGGCTCGTGTTCCAGTGGTCCCGGCTTCTCCTTATTTTCTGCCAAGCAGCAGCTGGTGCAAAGACCTTACCAGATTGCAGTTGGTCCCTGTGGCAAGAACCCCGGATGGTGGCCCTCTGCCCCCTCATCAGGAGGCTCACCGTGTCTCCCGGTGTCTTCTCTGTCCTTCTGTGGGGCTCTCCAGGCTTGGTGACACTACCCTGGATTCTTTGAGGGTGCCATAGGTCCTGCCATGTCCATGATACCTGCATCCAGCCAGTGCTTTTTCTGCCTCAGACTGGCCATCAGCTATTTCTCTGAGAATCTGCCTGGCTTCTTCCAATGGAAAAATGGGATTTTTAAGACCACACACTGGGTGCCGGGGAAGCTTTTTGTTCCTGTGCACGCTCTTGACTTCTTGGGGGGGGGACCCCTGGGAGGGAGGGACTGTAAATGCAGATCTATTCACATGTGAAGATAGACAGTCACATGAGTCCCAACATATGTGTTTAATTGAAACTGAAGATTCTGTGGCCTTTTCTTTCTGTGTCTCTATGCACCTCTTCAGCGCATGGAGAACCCTAGTCACTTTGTCTTACCCTGGGCAATAGTCCTGCCAGGGTTGCGATAGCAGCCTTACGATAACCACGACAGGGCTGGAGAGTGCTGGGACCCCTTCTCGCGCCTCCTGCCCTACTTTGTGTGTTGATGGGTGCTGTGTGTCTGCCGTTCTTCGCTGTCCCTCTTGTATTTAGTCCCGGGGCAGCTGTGTAATTGCAGTTGGCTCAGCTCGCTGAGGCTCCTTCTAGGAGGTTCTTTGATGGTCTCCTGGGAGTGGTAGTCCTTACATTCTTCAGTGTGGATAACCGGTTTTGTCCTTGGACGTTGAAGGCCAGTGTCGCTGGACAAAAACTTCCAGCCTCTCATCTGCTTTTCCTTGAGTGTATCGATCGTGGGAGCTCCGTTTCTTCTGGAGTAATGCAGTGTGTCAGGGGCTGAGGCAGATCTCTCTCACCTGTCCCTGACCCCAGCCCTGGAGGTCATGCGGGCTGCAGGCCTCCCCTGGCCTGTGGCGCACTCCCCACCTGCTTCTGTTGCCTCTGCTAGGACTCTGCTCTCGGGGACAGAGCCGCTGTCTCCCCCCCCCCACTTCCTGCTTCTTCCCGTGTCCCCTGCTTTCTCCACTTGTGTCTGGGCTCATGGGGAGCCTTGGTGGCTCATCCTGTTGTGGGCGCTGTTCCAGTGGTTGGGCCGTGTGGTAGCCTTGCATGTCTTTCTGAAATCCCGACAAACAGGAAAAAAACCCAGGCTTTGTTGCTCCCTTGCCTGTCTGATCCGTGGCCCATGAGGAGAGTGCTGAGGAGAGCTATGAATTGCCCAGCACAAGATAGTAAACTGGAAAGTGATTTTTTTAAAAAAAAAACTCCATTGGGAAGTTTTCCAGTGTGAACTTCGGAGGTGACAGCTCCATTGTGTCACAGTGTGCAAAGGTTGACCCCCCTGCCAGTGGGTCGTGCATATATGTTAGACACACAGGCTTTCTTTCACACCCCTCTTCTTCCCATCTCTCCCCTCCTCTCCTCCCCCCTCCCTTTCTTCTGGCCTTGTTCGGGTTTGATTCACACACTGTTATCATTGCACATCTCAGTGTCTGGGAGAGCACAATTCTGAGGCTATCGCCCAGGAAGCCGAGTGTTTCACTAACCCAGTGGCTTTGCGTCTGTCGTGGGGAGGGTAGCAGGAAGGACCCTGGCAATGGCCGCCGCCGAGCTTGCACACCTCTGCCTTGCCTATGGGCCTACTTCAGGCCAATTGGCCCAGTGAGACTGCTGCCCCTGAGGAAGAGGGCTAGCTGGGTTAGACAGCCAGCCTCTAGAACTGAGGCACAGCTGTCACCTGCTGCTTCAGGCACCCAGGGTGGGCCCTGCCATCTGTGCTGTCTGCTCAGGAAAATGGCGCACTTTGTGCATTTTCAAGCATTCACACCACACGGGCCCGGTGACCATGACTGTCTTCCTGGTGTTTCTTGTTTTGTTTTAAAGGTGTGATGTCACTTGCAAATGTAGAACTCTTCTTTAAGATACTGAAGCCAAAATGGGCAAGACTGGGCCAGTGCTGCCCTGATGCTCCCGGGATCCCAGGGCTATCATTTGTCTCTTCCTTGAAGGGGCCCTTCTACCCCTTCAAGGCAGCAGGTAGATTCCAGCAGCTCTAGACTTGGTTTCTCCAGCTCAGCTTGCCCAACACAGAGGGCTGCCCTCCTGCTGCTTGGGGCCAGTCACATGGCCACCTCAGCACCCTCTTCCTGTCCTGCACTTTACCCAAACACCCCCTCAGGTGGTAGTGGTGGTGGTGGTGGTGGTGGTGGTGGTGTTGGTGGGATCCCGTCCTCTGGAATGGAATGAGGAAGCTCAGAAATGAATGGCCAAAGGAAACCTTTTCCCCAAGATCAGGGTACAGGCCCCAGAAAAGGGGCAGATGAAGGCTGGGTATACAGTCATCTGCTTTTATATTTAAAACAACAGATACTTTAATATTCAGTAAGTACCACAAAGCCCCAGAAGCACGTTTCAAGGATCCTGGGTTTTTGCTAAAGGAGATAGATAGGGAATTTTAATGTCACATAAAGGGCTGCAGATGTAGCTCAGTTGGTAGAATGCTTACCTAGCATGCAATAAGCCCGGGATTCAATCCCCAGCACTGTGAGAGCAGCCATGCATGCCTCCAATCCTAAGGCTTAAGGAGGCAGAGGCAGAAGGATCTGAAGTTCAAGATCACCTCACATAGAGAGTTCTAAGGCCAGCCTAGAACAAAAAAATAAAAATGAACATTCAAAGTACGAAGAAGCAGGTTACCTTTTGTCAACAGTTTAGGTGGTCTCTAAAGATGAAAGGCCATTTGGAAGTTTAGCAAACTCACACTTTTCACGATAGAGAAGGAAAGGGCAACTTTACTGCCCATGTGTGACTAACGCATGTGCACATCAGCCTCCTGGGGTCTTCACACAGCATTCTAGAAAAGCAAAGTTGCTTTTACCTGCTGTCCTCAGGGAGCAATGGCTCCTGCATGAGGGGTTTTATCGATTTGTTTGTGCTTTCAAGGTTTGACACTGTTTAAAAAAAAAAAAAAAAAACCCAAAAACCTTCTTTAAAGCACTTCTTCACACTAACAATATGCTGATCCGATGAACACAAATGAAGGGTTTTCCACATCACTTGCCTCTGACTTAGAGAAGCCAGGCTGAGTGCCAGCAGGTGTGAGTGTCTACAGGCAAAATCAGACTTCTTCCCCAGACCTGAGCTGGAAGAGACCCATGCTTTTCACACGAAGTAAACACGCTTGTGTTATGTAAAACTCTAGGGAGTTTTATAGATGAAACCTGAGAGAGACAGGGTCTCACATTATAGCTCAGGCTGCTCTGGAACACAGCCTGTAGCCCAGGCTATCCTCAAACTGTGGCAAGTCATCTGCCTCAGCCTCCCCAGTGCTGGGATTGCAGGCATGATCCTCCATGCCTAGCTCACCACTAGCTAAGCCTTCATGCCAGGAAACATTTGGATTTTGCCAGAAGAAGCCAGAAATCAGGCCTTCCAGATGAACACATTTAGATTCTGCTACATAAATCAGTCAACTTTTCCTGTGGGGTCAATCCAAGGCCATGTGACTTGTCCAGTGTAGACTCCCTGGGGTGTTAGTCTTCGGGGCTTTGGCCAGCAGATAAATGGGATGTCAACCCAACTGCTCACCATTCCAACTCATGGCCCTTGTCACTTAAGAGGAAGTGGGTTGCCTGTACCTTCTTGGCGTGAGAGCAGTGGTCTGCCTGCCCCTCACTGTCAAGAGTCCATTTCTTGCTCTTCTGGTGTCTCTAGGCAGAAATAGGAATTATGGTCTGCTGTTGATGACCATTCAGAACTTGCTCTGATCCTGAAATGGGATGGCTAGTGAAATTAACCTCAGCAGAAGTACAGTTGTTTTTCTCAAAAAAAAAAATGCTAAAAAAAAAAATGCTGTGCTTGTTAGATGTTACTGTTTTGTGGAAACTTTTTTACCTTCATCTTGGAATAATTATAGATTTCTCCACTCCCCCCAAAAAATATGCAGAAATGAACCCTCTGCTCTGGAATGCTCCTTGCAGACCATACATAGCTCTGGTTTGTGGCTTTGGCTTTCGATGGTTATGATTTTTACACAAGTTATAAAGCCCTGTGCACTCAAAATATCCTGCAGGATGGTTTTCTTTCAAACTGAAAGGAGCCATGTTAGGCTTGACATCAACAACATGGAGTCTGCTTCTTACCCATCAGCAAGCACGTATTGAGTTCTTTCTGTGTGTGGTTCCCCGCATTATCTACGGAACATGAAATTCATCCAGCGTAACTGCTGCCCATCAGACCTGCGTCTTTCCCCCTTACCACAGAGAGGGTTTTGTATCCAGACCCAAGGAGCTACTGTAGAGATGGCAAACAAACAGCAAATGTGCCCTTTGGGGCAATATATCAGCGGATCTGTGGGGATTTCTGGGAACGTGCAGAGGTCACTTTGGATTAACCGGCCTTCTGCCACGACTTCAGGCAGTTATTTCCCTCTGAGTTCCTCTCGTCTGAAGTTTCCCTTGCTGAGATACAAAATGGAAAGTTCCAGTTCATCGGTTTCACCTAACTTTCTTATAGATAGCTGTACCATTTTATAACTCATTGTTGTTATTAATCTTTTGTTTTTGTTTTGAGACAGGGTTTCTCTGTGTAGCCCTGGCTGTTCTAGAACTCACTATGTGGCCAGGCTGGCCTCGAACTTGGCTATCCACCTGCCTCTGCCTCCCAAGTAAGTGCTGGGATTAAAGGTGTGTGTCACCAATGCCCCAGCTGTTGTTATTAATCTTTTGTTTTGTTTTGATTTGTTTTTTGAGACAGAGTTTCTCTGTGTAACCCTGGCTGTCCTGGAACTCACTATGTAGACCAGGCTGGCCTCAAAGTTGGAGATCCACCTGCCTCTGCTTCCCAAATGCTGGGATTAAAGGTGTGAGCCATCCCTGCCTGGCTATTGTTATTAATCTTTTACACTGCCCAGTTCCTAAATTAAACTTCACTACAGATTCATATGTATAGAAGAAAGCACTTATAGAGAGGGTCTGCCATTTTGGGTGTTCACAGGGGTGTCCCCTCATCCTCAGAACATGTTCCCTGAGGATGAGGGGACTACATTTATTTCAGCAGAGAGAGAAAAGGAGAGGGAGGGAGAGGAGGGGGGACTGGTAATACATTCTAACCCATTCTCCCCTAAATCTCACCCTTTGCTGGCTTTGATTCCAGTTCCCATGTTTGAACAGCTCCAAATCCTTGCCCTTCATGGCTGAGGTGTTTTCTCTCTATAATTACATTATTATTCCGGACACCGTCGGAATGCTCGTCACAGAGGAAGGAGGATTAGGCCGGGCGGCTGCTGTTAGTGCAGCCAGGCAGCTGCCCTGCGCCTGGCGAGGGAGATTGTGCCTCTGGAAGCCAGGCTCCCGGCTGAGCCGGCTTCATTTAATTAGTCTCCTGTCTCTTCTCCCTGTGAGACAGTGGCAGAATCCAGGACGAACCCCCTTAATGATTGCAGATGCTTCTAATGACGCTTCGTCATCGCTCATTTTAAGCAAATCAGAAAATTGTCAAAACCACTCTAGTCTGGGGAAATAACTTTGAAAAGCACCTGTCTCTCGGGGGAACGAAGTGGCAAAATGCATCTCCTCCAAGTCTCTCCAGCACAGAGCCTCTGTTGGCTGTGTGCTCTGATGCCAGAACAGTTTAATGCTCTTGGAACTGAAGTCCTTAGTTTCTTCTTCAGACTCAGTAAATTCCTATGCTGATCACAACCAAGAGTCAATGTCTAAAATGGTTATGATTTAATTAATTGGTAATAGATCGTAGGTAATGTCAGGCCAAAGAGAAAAGGGTTAAGTATTGCTTTGTGAATCAGCCTCTGCAGAAAGCATAGCCCGGCCATGCTGTCTCCTACTGGAATGAGTTACAGGTGACCCAGTTAACGACATAGGAGGGTGAGGTTTGGGGAGGGGCACTCATTCTTAAACAGCTGTGTCCGGGGAAAACGCCTGACGTCCCTCCTGCGATCTTACAGCACGCTATGGAAACTCTCCAACGCCCACCTTGTTCGGTAGGAAAAGGAAGAGAGACAGTGGTTCCTAAGCTGAAGAGCAGACTAAGTCTCAGATGGAGAAACAGGGTACCATGAGGGAGGAAGGGCTGGCCCTTGCCACGGGCCATCAGCGCCCTTGCTTGGAACCTTGCTCAGAACGCAGTTCTCCCTGGAACTGGGCACATGTGTGCAATGACTCTGTGGAGGAAGTTACGCTCCCTGCCCTTCCCCACCAGAGAAGCCCAGCTGGAGTCTCATTCCTGCTACCCTAGGCATGCGTCTTCCTTGCCTAGGTTGGCTAGAGGGAGCAGGAGGCCCCACAGCCACACCCTCTGTGAGCAACCTTCCCCACCAAGACACATAGCTAGCTAGCCCAGGGTAGGGTCCCCGCTTGGACTCCATTCTAGCTGAAAATGCAAAAGGAATCCCTACCCACCCAGCCCTGTGTGTAGCTCCTGGTCTAGAGCCCCTGTCTAGAGACCCTGGTCTTGCGGTTATCTAGCATTGGCTAGATACACTGTAATTAATGTTGAGGAATGAATTCATTAACTGAGCTCAGAAACCTTCCTCCGTTAAGTGGGAATAGCTCGGCCCTTTGGGGACAAGAGAGGCAGCAGAGGCAGAGGAACAGCAAGAGCCCATGAGTGGGAAGCTACCCGCTGTGTTACTGGTAGTAGCAGCAGCTCTGGCCTTCTTGCCGTGTTTCCTCGGACAAGAAAGCATGCGATCTCAGCAGCAGCATTAGCTGAAGCATCCTGGCCAGACTGCGTCTCCTCCTTGGTGATGCCAGAAGCCTGGCCAAGCCTGGTACCCATTTCTGCCCCCCAGCTTAAGTGCCTGAGTTCCTGCTGCTGCAGAAGCTGTGGGGTGTGTCGTTAGTGCCTGCCCGAGAGGTGTTGTGTCTGGGTGGTGTATTAGTTACTTTTCCATTGCTGTGATTAAAAAACGCTTTGATCAAGGCAGCTTACAGGAGGAAGGGTTTATTTGGACTTGGAGATCCAGAGGTTTAGAGTCTGTCATGGAGCCGGGACATGATGGTGCACGCTTCAATTCCAGCCCCCTCAGGAGGCGGAGGCGGGAAGCAGACCTCTGTGAGCGGGAGGCCAGCCTGGTCTACAGAGTGAGCAGCAGCAGGCACGGTGGCGGGAACAGAAGGTTTACACACATCTTCAAACACAAGCATGAAGCAAGCGGAGAGGGTAATTGGCAAGTGGCTCGGGGCTTTTCATCTCAAAGCCTTCTCCTAGTGACACACTTCTTCCAGCAAAGCTGCACCACCCAAACTTCCCCAAACAGCACCATCAACTGGGGACTAAGTGTTCAAATGCCTGAGACTGGGGGCGGGGGGGTGGGGGGTGGGGGGGTGGTGGCAGGGCATTCTCATTCAAATCACTGATTATACCAAAATGCCTATAACAATATACTCATACACATACTGTTTCTATCTCCTATCCCTGGAGGCTTGGAAATCCAGGATCAAGGTGACGGGAGACGCCGTGCCTGATGAGGGCCTGCTTTCTCATATGCAGACAGCATCTTCTTGCAGTGACCTCACATGGAGAAGGGGATAGGAATCTCTTATGAGAGTGCTAATCCGGGCCCTCAAAACTTGACTCACTTCTTGGTTCCCATCACCTTAGAATTGGTGCTGTCATAAATTCACAGACATTCAGCCATAGTGCCCGTAATGCAGCAGAATCTCTTTAGTGGAAGATGAAAACAGTCCTGAATCAGAGTGTAGACCGTGGTGGTGGGTGTGCAACCATGTAAGAATAAGAACCATTGAATTATGCGCTCCCAGAGGGTTGGTCTTGTGTCCTGTGAATTATGTGTCTGTTGAGAATATAGGAGATGGCTCAGTCTTAAATAATCGTGAGGATGGGAGTTTGGATCCCCAGGTGGGTGAGGCAGTCCACCTCTCATCCCAGCTTCTGAAGGCAGAGATGGGTCTAGCCATGTTGGCAAACTCCGAATTGTTCAATAAGGGACTGTGCCTCAGTGAACAATGTGGAAGAGAGAACAAGGATAATTCCTGATGTCAACTTCAAGGCTCCACACACATGCATGCTTACCTGCACACACATGTGGCCACACACATGCATACAGACACATCACACATATATGGAAATGGGAAGAGAATAAAATACAGAGTACTCTGGGGACCAACAGGGAAGTACATTGATGCAGCGCACATAGGATGACAGTTCTGTGGCATGGCAGGGGAATGTGACCTTGCACGGAAGGAAATGATCTTTGGCTGGGGCGGAGTGTGCCGAAACACCCAGGTGGTCAAATGTCTTGACATTGTCCCATGAGTCAGCAAAAAAACGTTTTAAATCGGTGAAGAGTGGTCCGCGGTGAGACAGCTCTGCTGGGCGACATCGTGATGGTCTTTGTTCTTCTGGGGCCTTTCTGTTGACATTGTTGGAAGTGATAGGCCGGAGCGTCCTGTTTTCACAAGGCACCGAGTCAGAATTTTTAGAATGCCAAGGGACAGAGAAGAGTCAGAGGGCCCTTGGCTGTCACCCATCTTTAGCCTCTGTCTAAGACAAGGATAAATGGACTCTTGTCCCTCCCTTCCCCAGTGCCATGAATTCTGTCTCAGAGCAGGGCAGCCTCCCCTCCCCCGTCCAGCTGTTTCTAGGGAAAGTCTGAAACTCACAACCCAGTCTTACTGGCCCCTCCTGTGCCAGCCATCAGAGGGGACTTTCGTCTGACCTCCAGTGAGCAGCTGGTGGGACATCACCCCCCAGCTCCCAATGCATCACAGCCCCCTTTCTGACCTCATGTTAGAAGCAGGCCAGCAGACTTTCTTGCTCCGGGAAAACTCAGAAAGACCCAGCAGCAGGCGTGGTTTCTGGGGAGGAAGGTTTCCGACCCGTACGTGTTTTCTCCTCATTGCAACGTTTCTGCTTGGGGGTCTGTAGAGACTTGTGGAATTGGTCTCTAGTTTTGTGTCCTTGTGCCCTAAATTAAAAAAAAGAAAAAAGAAAAATCTGCAAGTTGCCAGACAGTCTTTACATTCATGAAGCATCTGGCCGGATGTCTCCCAGAACGAATGGAAGAATTAATCATCTGAATGTCAGTCCTGGGGCTGGGGATGTGGCTCAGTTTGCAGAATGCTTGCCTAGCATGTACAAGGCCCTGGATTCAGTCCCTCAGCGCCATAGAAAACCAGGCATGGTGCTGCTTGCCTATAATCTTGTCACCTATGAGATACTGATAGGAAGATGAGAAATTCAGGGATATCCTTGGCTACTTAGTGAGTTTGAGTGTGGCCTAGAATATATTAGACCCTGCCTCTAAAACAAACAAAAAACAAAACCCCAGAGCTGGAAGGGTCCCCAAGGCTTCCTTGCTCCCTGCCACAGGGAGCAAGGACAAGACCTACCACAAAGGAAATTCATTCTGTACGCCATACCCACCCGGGCAGTGTGACTGGGAGTATTTTCAAAAGCTTTTATGTCAGCAACCATTTTAACACTGGGCAGGCTGGTCTTTGGATGTACAGATTTGCCATGAACTTACAGGGTTTCGATACTAAATTCACAACGTCCACCTTCAGTGGTGCGGGGCTTGGGTCATTCCGTGCTGTTTATACCCCAGGGTCAATGGTTTATGTCTGTTTCCTGAGCTGTGGCCTCTCAGAGCAGAGCCCAGCCAGATCCCGGGGCTGGAGAGACGTCTCAGCAGGGAAGAGCACTAGCCTGTGGAGGCCGGGGATTGGGGTTGGGTATTTTCCTATTTTCCTCAATCACTCTTCACTTAGGTATTTGTTCGTTATAACCGTGGCTTATGATAGTTCTTAAATTACGTTTATTTATTGTGTGTGTGTTTTTGAGCAAGTATGCACATGCCATTGCTGTGTGCGGAGGACACAGGACAGTTTGTGGGAGTTGGTTCTCTCCTTTCAACCAGGTGAGAGGGACCCAGAGGTCAAGTTCAGGTTGTCAGGTTTGGCAGCAAGCACCTTTATCCACTGATCCGACTCACTGCCCTCTTCACTTTATTGAGGCGACTGAATCCGGAGCTCACTGACTCAGCTAGTCTGCCTAGCCGGCTTGCCCCGGGGATTCTGTCTCAGCCTCCCCAGTACTGGAATTACAGAAGGGCTGCCATACCCACCCAGCAGGGTTTTTATGTGCATGCTGGAGAAATGAACTCTTGTTTCTTACACTTGCACAGCAAGCGCTTTATCTACAGAGCCATCCCCCAGCCCCGTGCAAAATCTGTAATGGTGGAGAATGGGAAACAAGTGAAATGTCCAGTCTGAGGGGACAAGTGCATCCAGGTGTTGGGTTACAGCACACTCTGACAGTGCTTCCAGCGTGTGTTTAATAACAGGATCGTCCCTTGACAACTGATAGAGGAGGGAAGCTGCCTCTGGACCTCTGGTTAGGTCCTCGGGGTTCAGACACAGGCATGGAAACAAGATGATAAAGAAGAGCATGAAGCCATTCACAGTAGTAACACTGGATGGTGGAGTTATGGGAGTGCTCCTTAATTACATTCCCCGTTACTTTGAGTTAATTGTAAATTTCACATGCAATTACAGGGGCGTCCTGTATGTCTTCCCCTCTGTTTCCAGCAGGGAATTTTTATTTTTCCCTTTGTGCTTCTTCCCTGCCACATAGTTGACAGTTGGGGAAAATAAAGTTGGGGGCACACACACACACACTCTCTTCCTTCTGAGGAAGCTGGCCTTTCGATTCTCTGTAGATCCCTTCCTCTCGGCCCACTGTGCATATTAGAACCTTATACTAATCCTGAGTTGATGAGACCCATGCCCGATGTAGGCATTCATGGAGAGAGTTCATGGTGGTCAACAACACGGACCTTCTGATAATATCAGGCTTCCTCAAACCATTTAGACAAGAGAGAAAAGAGACACATGGCTTTTATGTTAAAGTGAAATTGAAACATCCAAATTCCAGATGGAAAGTAAGGCCTGAAATAAACATTAAAGCAAAGCTCAGTAGCCCCCGGCCACCTTCTATCAAATGTTTGGAATATGTTCCTGCTCCAAGCTGTCTGTCTCCTCTGGGGATAGCAGCAGGATGAACAGTGGCACCGGTTAGACAAGCAGATGTCCGTGGAGTACCTCAGGAATTCAGCTAGATGGCTCATCTGTTGTCTTGCCCTCATCCAGTGTGGTGGATGTCAGAACACACAGCACCATAGGAAATGGTGTGGCTGGGGTCTCCCTCCTTTATTTTTATTTTATTTATTTTGTATGTTTATTTTGCTTGGCACAGGGGAGACTCTCATGTAGCCCAGGCTGGTCTTAAAGTCACTAGGTAGCAGGGGATTGAACTCCTGACCCTCCTGCCTCCACCTGCCGAGTGCTGGGATTACAACCGAGTACCACCATGCCTAGCTTCTCTACTTTTAGCAGAATCTTTGATTCTCTCTCCGTGTCTTAGGACTCGTGGCTTACAGAGAAGCACCCCACCCTCATCAGAGGATCAGGCCGTGGGTTGGGTTCTTGGCCACACTGTTTAGTTTCTGTACAAGCCTGGTAGGCTTCTCTTGTGTCTCGTTCTTCCATGGCTAGCTGACCAAGGTATCTGGCAGATCATATCTGGGAACCTGTCTCTGAGCTGCTGCAGGTCAGTCAGCCTGCAGTGTGGGATGTTGCCAGCTTTTCCAAAGCTCCTTACACCTTGTTGAAGATACACAGAGCACCTCAAGAAGTTGAGCCTTCAAAGGCAGTCTTAAGGGATTGGAGTTATTTCTTTGCCGCCTTAGTGAACCCTGATGTCAGTGCCTCTTTTATAAAAGAAATGAGCTGGAGTTCTCTGGCTACAGAACCGGACAGACGGGACACTTCTGCTTCCTTTCCCCTGAAGATTATCTCGGGGATGTCAAAAGTAATTTTTATAGGCGGGCTGTTCTTTTACAAGAGATGTGTTTACAAAGCATGAAATTAACATCTTTGCACAGAGTCCAGGAATTCCTGATAACACGGTGACTGGGGTGACATGTTTGTAGCTTCGGTGGTTATTAGCAAGGTCGGTGTTTCATGCAGTGATGCAGCTAACAGACCTTGTCATCAAGCCCTTAGCCAGACACGAACTCGGGACTTCCTAAATGCAGGCTGGAGAGGCTCACCACACAGCACTCGACTTCTTACAGGAATCCTTTCCCAGACTGAATGCCATATAAGGAGCCACAGATGAGGGGAGACGATAGCACAGATGTGTTTAGATCAACAGTTGCACATTTCAATTGTGGTTTGAGATCTCCTTAGGTTCATAAAGCTAGCAAGAGAATGTTAAATTCTGTTAATAAAAATCTATTCAGAGAAGCATGTTATACATAATTTTATATACAAGGTATGGAATTTTGGACTTGGGGCTGTTAGGGTTTTTTTTTAAAGATTTTATTTTTTAAAAATTGTGTATATGGGGGCTGGAGAGATGGCTCAGAGGTTAAGAACACTGACTGTTCTTCCAGAGGTCCTGAGTTCAATTCCCAGCAACCACATGGTGGCTCACAACCATCTGTAACGAGATCTGGTGCCCTCTTCTGGCCTGCAGTCATACATGCTATATACATAATAAATAAATAAATCTTTAAAAAAAAAAATTGTGTATATGGCACACTTCTAATCCCAGCACTTGGGAGGCAGAGGCAGATGGATCTCCAAGTTTAAAGCAAACAATTCTCTCTCTCTCTTTCTCTGTCTCTGTCTCTCTGTCTCTGTCTCTGTCTCTCTCTCTCTCTCTCTCTCTCTCTCTCTCTCTCTCGTGTGTCTGTGTCTCTGGAACTAGAGTTACAGGAAGCTATGAGCCACCTGACCTGGGAACTGAACCTAGGTCCTCTGGAAGAGCAGCAAGCATTTGTACCTGCTGAACCATCCCTCCATCCCTGGATTGGGTTCCTGTCAGTAATATTAGTCAAGAGAACAGATAAGCACTGAACTCTGTCGGATCTCCTCGGATTTCTCATTCAGATTACTCTCTAGTCTCAGTCTCAAGAGCACCTGAGAACAGAGAAGAAAGGCAAGGAGGAGATGGGATTCTTGAGAACTTACTGAGAATCAGATAGAAAATGCTGTAAAGAGTATGAGATGTGGATTCCTGAGACCCAGATCCGGGTCTGTGGAAGAAAAGGCTCTCCTTAAAGGTCATGTCCCTTTTAAGTTTGAATGCTAAAGCAAGGAGAACAAGTAGATGTTTGAGATGTCCTCTGCTGCTAGGCTGGGGATCAAGTTTACAAAGTACAGAGTTGGGACTGTGAGGTGCTTCAGACTGACACCCTGAATTCAATCCCATGAACCCACGTGGTGGAAAGAGAGAATGACTCCTGGAAGTTGTCCTCTGACCTCAACATGCATGCCATGGAACATGCAAGTGTGTGTGTGTGTGTGTGTGTGTGTGTGTGTGTGTGTGTGAGAGAGAGAGAGAGAGAGAGAGAGAGAGAGAGAGAGAGAGAGCAAGAAAGAGAGAGAGAGAGAGAGAGAGAGAGAGAGAGAGAGAGAGAGAGAGAAAGTAATTTTAAAACAATTTTTAAAAGATTTGTAGCCGGGTGGCAGGTGGTGGTGGCGGCGGCGGTGGCGGCCGCCTTTAATCCCAGCACTCGGGAGGCAGAGCCAGGAGGATCTCTGTGAGTTCGAGGCCAGCCTGGGCTACCAAGTGAGTTCCATGAAAGGCGCAAAGCTACACAGAGAAACCCTGTCTCAAAAAAAACAAAAAAAAAAAAGATTTGTATATGTATGTATTTATGTATATGAGTGCTCTGTCTGCATATATACCTACATGCCAGAAGAGGGAATCAGATCTCATTACAGAAGGTTGTGAGACACAAGGTGGTTGCTGGGAATTGAATTCGGGGCCTCTGGAAGAGCAGCTGCTAAGCCGTCTCTAACAAAAACAAATTTCTAAAAGAGTTGGAAGCCTTACAGTTATGCGAACCTGGGTTCAAATCATTGCTGGATCTGTAGCATTGAGCAAATTATTTAACACTGGTTTTGTTTTGTTTTGTTTGTTTTTGAGACAGGGTTTCACGATGTACCCCTTACTGGCCTGGAATTTGCTATATAGAGCAGGCTGACCTTGAACTCATAAAGATTCCCCTGCCTCTGCCTCCCCAGTGCTGGGATTAGACAAGTGGTATCACAGTCTGTGACCTTGGCAATACTTTCTTTTCTTTATTAAGAAACTTTTTATGCATTTTACATACCAACCTCAGATCCCTCTCTCATTCCCTCTTCCTGCTCTTCCCCAGCCTTCCCCCGCAACCCACCCCCCAATCCCCTCCTCCAAAAAGGTAAGGCCTCCCATGGGGAGTCAGCAGAGCCTGGTACATTCAGTTGAGGCAGGTCCAAGCCCACCCCCCTTGCATCAAGGCTGTGCAAAGTGTTCCACCATAGGCAATGACTCCAGAAAGCCAGCTCATGCACCAGGGGTAGATCCTGAGGCAATACTTTTATCCTCCCCTTGGGGTTGTTTTGAGTGTAAAATGAGCTGATACGCTAAGAAAGGAATCCCAAGGATCAGTGTGTCCTAAGCACTCATTCATCCGTTTAATTAGGTTATTGAGCTGGCACTGAGTGAGTACTTGCACATGCCTGGTATGTTGCTCAGTGCAGTCGGCGGAGTGTTAGTGTGAACCAGAGCTGCCCCTGCCCTTCTGAAGTGTGTGATCCAGACACAGATGGATTCCTTCCTTAAGCAGTCACACCAAGTAAGCCCACTTTCTGATGCAGCGCTCTGGTGTCAGGATCAAGCTGTGCAGGGAGCAGCCTAGACTGAGAAGTTAGGGGAAGATTTCCCAGAGGAACTGGCATCTGAGATGCAGTGTGGAATTGGAACAGGGGCAGGTGTGACAGGTGTCTATGGTAGAGGAAACTTGTACAAAGGTCTCACAGTAGGAGAGAGCAGGGTGTTATTTGAGGGACATAAGAAAGTCCCTAGAGCTCTAAGACCAAGGGGAGGTGGGCAGAGGCCAGGCCTTCCAGAACTTCCTAAACCCAGTAAAGCATTTGGCTTCATTTTAAGAGCGATGGGAAGCCATTGAAGGATTTTTTTAAAGGCGCTTTTAAAATTATTAAGTTCAGTAAATGCTAGTTCTATTGTTCTGTTCTGGGAACACTTGTACATCCTGGCATTTTTCTCTTAACTGGATTTTCTAAACACACCACTTTAAAAGCACATGTAGCAGGGCTGGAGAGATGGCTCTTTCCAGATCTCTGGCCCTCTCTGGAGCTGAGTCTATATCAGAGCCTCAGGAAGGTGTTTGGTGGGCTAGTAGATGTTGTGGGGGAGGGCATCAACAGGAGTCTCCTGGGGTTGTTTGTTTGGAACCGTCTCCTTCAGAACCACAATATGTCCGTGTAAGAGACAGGTCTGATATCAAAGGCCATGGGATCAAAAGCACCTTGAGTGAGGGCTGTGAGCAAATCCCCCTAAGTTGGCCGTCCCTGTGCCTATCCTAGCTGTCCCTTCCAATTCCATCCCCTCCTCTCTGAAGCAGGGAGGGTAATGTCAGTAGCTCCATCCTTGGGCTTGGCTCCACACCGATCCTGGTGCATAGAGAGCCCAGCAAAGGCTAGCCCTCTGGGGGAGAAAGCTGCCCTGCCTCATCTTCTGAATTTGAGGAGGTAGAAAGGGGGTAGCAGGTGGAGAGGCCAAAGAGAACACTGAGCCACGGGAGGCATGGGTGCGGCCCAGGGCAAGGATGATGATGGATAGGCCAGCACTACGGAGAGAAGCAGCCAGGCCGCAGGAATTGGCTCTCCGGGGTCAGGGGCATGAAGACGTCATTATTGCAGGCTGTTGCTTCTAGCCTCTCCACTTGCGGAGAGTCTTCCAGCATCCTGCTTTGGGCCTGAACTGGGCCAGTGTAGATGCTGAGAACTGAGAGAGCCTAATTCTAGTCACTTCCCCACCATGAAACATCCCACAAGGAGACAGGCTCACAGACAGGACAGGAGGCCCTCCTGTCCTGTGAGTGAGGCTAACAGGAAGCATTGCGCATGGGCTGTGCTGCTGCTGCTGCTGCTGGTGGCTTGGGGGTGACAGTGGGTGATCGGTGGAAATGCTGGCAACTTCAGCAGTTAGAAAGGGAGAGAGACAGGCCAGGAGCATAAAGTCCATGGGAAGACACGGAGCCTGGCTGAGTGCTCTCTGATGCCAACCTCTGGGTCTGTTTCCTCACTATGGATTCTGGAGGTGTCCACAAGAAAAGAGTCATTTGTAGGGCATGAGACCGGGGCTTAGGAATGGAGAGATTTATTTTTCTACTGTGTGCTTTTTGGGCTCTTTCTTATTTGACTCTTTCACAGCTTGTCTTTATTATTTCTATAATTGCAAATCAAATTACAGGGTTTGGCTTTCAAAGTAAAATGCAATGAAAGGTTTGGATCAGACCATTGGTTTTCAAGCTTTCTTTTAAATCGTCTCAACACTTTCTGCATAATCTTACGTGAAAGCCTAATTAATGTGTAACAGAGAGGAAGCCAGAGCCCCTCATGCTGGGATTGCCCCACCTCCTGGCCACAGCATCTCCACACATCTATTGCACAGCTAGAAAACAACAGGTTTCAGTGATTTCTTTCGGGCCTATTTGCCTCTTCCACTCAGTGCCTGCCCTGTACTCATTTCAGAAGCTGGGGTGTTCCAGCCCTGAGGATTGGCTGTGGCCCCCACTGTAGCCACAGACCTCCTTCCCTTGTAGGAATTGGTAGCTGGTACCAGCTAAGTGCCACTCACAATCTTGGGATATGGGGAAACAGCCACTTTTGGATCCTCCTCTTAGGCTGGTGTGTTGGCATCTTAGATTGTATGTAAAATGCCCCCGACAGTCTCACAGGTTTGAACATTGTTCCCCAGTCCCTGGTGCTGTATTGGGAGATGGTGAAAGCTTTGGGAGGTGGGAGCCTAGTTGGAGGAGGTGGGTTGCTAGGGAGTTTATAGCCTGGCACCACTTGCTGTCCACTTGCTGTAAGCAGCATCACATTCCTGCCACCACAGCCTCAAGCCACGTGGTGGACTGTACCCTCATACTGTAATTCGGAATCCCAACTCCCTTAATTTGCTTCCTGTTCAGTTTTTGGCCACATCATCAATAGGAAAAGTTAACAAATACAAAGTGATAGAGAAGGGGCTGGCAAGCCTCTGAGAACCTAAGTTCCATACCTGGAGCCCGCGTGAGCGAAAACTGACTCCCACAAATTGTTCTCTGACCTCCACAAGCTCACTATAACATACGCACACATGAGCATGCACACACACACACAAGCATGTATGCAGATGCACTACAAATTAATTAAATCAAATGATAGAGAAATATTAAGAAGATGCCTTTACAGACATCCCAGGCAGAAGCATCGATAGGCAAGATCCTCAAAGGACCGTGAAATGGGGAAGAATAGCCACAAAAACCCTTCACATTGTCACAATGTGCCTGTGGCCACAGACCCCACTGCCTGTGCACACCACGGTCTTAGCAAGATGCTTGGAGTCTGGGAAGGGGAAATGCAAACACCTGTTTCCTAGGACCGTAGGTTAGGACCTTGGAATAGGGCTGTAGTCACGGTGCTCAATAAACATCACTGGTCATTATCATTATCATTGTCTTCATCGCCATCATCATCAGATGCTTTAGGGGCTCAGACAGCCGTCCTTGCCACATCTTCCTTGGTACTTTTGGTAAGATTTTCATCTCCCAGGATTTCATTTGTCTGTACATTAGAGGTGTTCTCCTGGCTCAGGAATTGCTAATTGGACTGCTGGACAGAATCTAACTACAGACATGTTTGCTTATCCAGAGTCCTGTAAGAAGACTGGAAAAATAGACACTTGAGATTTCTAGCTTCTCTTTAAAAAAACAAAACCCGAGCATCTCGATTTGTCGGCCTTTGCTTGGTGACTGTGGGCTGGAACTGGGTGGCAGTTGCCCCCACAGACATACAGACGTCTCTGTGTGCCCCTCTCCTACCTGGCCAACCTCCTATTCACTTAGAGGGGTTCTGGAAGTTTGTGTCCTCATCCTAGACCTGGGCTTACTCCTTCCATGACTCAGTTGTGGTTTAAACGTGAAATGTCCCCCCCGTAGGCTCCTGTATCTGAACACTTGGTCCCCAGCTGGTGGTGCCTCTTGGGAAGGTTGTGGGACCTTTAGGAGATGGAGCCTTGCTGGAGGAAACACGTTACTGGAAGTAGGCTTTCTAGCTCACAAGTTGTTCATACTGCTTCCCGAGATGCCGTGTGATCAGCCAGCTTCCTGCTCCTGCCACTCTGCCTTCCCAGCCTCTGGAGCTGTGAGCCAAAATGAGCCACTCCTCCCTTGAGCCGTGTTTCTCAGGGTATTTTATGACAGCACCAGGAAGGAAAGTAATACAAATAAATAAAAATAAAATAAAAAGAAACAAATAGAGTGACTGACCCTAAACATGTCTTTTCACCTTATGGCAGCACCAGGAAGGAAAGTAATACAGATAAATAGATAGATAGATAGATAGATAGATAGATAGATAGATAGATAGATAGATAAAATCAAAAGAAACAAATAGAGTGACTGACACTGCACATGTCTTTTCACCTCTTGGGACCAGCATCTGACCATCTATTAAGTGAGCAAGCTGAGCTCCCAGCCTTGGCTCTCTCTCGTCTTTGGGCAGTTTGTACAGTTTGTGAATGTTCTCCAGGGCCCTCTTATATCCAGGAAGTCTTAACAGGAACTTGCAACCACATGGAGCTGAGTAAGAAGGATGGGTGTGGACCAGAGATGTTTCAGCAACACCTCTGAAAGGGTGATCTGCGGACACCCAGCCCATGAGATAGATGTAGGGACTGAAGAGGAGCCTTGTGATGTTGTCCTGACACCGTGGGCACGGGTGGTAGACTACTGTTGAACAGATGTGGAGCAGGCCCATGTACTGGACTTTGTGCTGTGCAGGCCACACACTTGCTCCAGTTACTGTTAGTACTCAACAAATTGCCCTAAAACTTGGTGGCTTGGAGCTGGAGAGGTGGCTTAGCGGTTAAGAACACTGGCTGATCTTCCACAGAACCTGAATTTGATTCCCAGCACCCATGTTGGCTCACAACCACCTGTAAACCCAATTCCAGGGGTTAGCCTCCACAGGCCTCAAACACACATGGTACACAGATTTGGCATTTGCCCTGCCAAATCCTATTGGCTGGGACATGCACAAGATCTGCTCATGTTTAAAAGGAAGGAGCCTATCTCTTGGTGGGCTCGTGGAAGGTTCTAGAAGAAAACAAAGTGGAAAGTTTTGTTAGCAGCTGGTTTGGGAAAATAGAATAGAAAACAAAATGTCATTGAGAGGTATAATTGTTTTCTGTTACCATATTAGAAGTTACCACACACTTAAAAGCTGGGAACGCTATAGGTCTTGACTAAAGTGGACTTGACAGGGTTTTCTCACAAGATCAAAATCAAGATGTCAGCCAGCCTGGGCTCATTAGTGGAAGGAAACTCTGGGGTAAGAGTCTAATCCCGACTGAAGTCGGTGGCAGAGTTAAGACCTGTGGGTGTAGGATGGAAGGCTCCTCGTCATTACGGGCTGTCCGATGGGACTGGTCTCTGCTCCTAGGGCCATCTACACATGGTCTCCACCATCTCCAGAGTCCCTAGCCCCATGACAAATCCCTTTGACTTCCTCTCACCCTGCCAGATGGAGGAAGCACCCAGGGATTTGTGTGGGGTTAGGTGACTTTGGCCATGATTCGTTTCCCTTTGCCATGGAGCACACTGCAAGCATGGGAGGGGGACCTAGTGTGTGTGTGTGTGTGTGTGTGTGTGTGTGTGTGTGTGTGTGTCCGCCCGTGCCCATCCATGCTTAGAGGTGGGGACTGCAAAAGATGCTTGGCCACCCTTAGAACTTTGGCTTTGTTTCTCAGTGACTCGGAAACTCAAACCAAACAGCTCTTCTTCACAGACAGTTTGAAAACACTGGGTAGTGTCCAGCGCGAGGGAACAACATGTACGCAAACAGCTGTAACTTAAGACTGTGTCCTAACTTGCGAAGAGAGAAGAATGGAGACGCGTTCAGGGCCCAGTGAGGTCGGCTGTTAAATGCAGCAACACAGATGGAGGACATGAGCTCTGAACAGGCTTTGCAGGGCAGACACCATTTGAATAGTTAAGAAATGAGTTGGGAGGCCAAGGCTCAAAGAGCTCTTTGGATTTTGACACCTGCCGATGTGAGGGACAAATTGATAGGAAGTCCCTTAGGTCATTTTATTGCCCTCTGTTCCCACACGCTGTGCTTTATTACAAACTACCTCCAGCGGGCAGGGGCTTCACACAGCTACTAGATCTTACTCACAGGTCCACAGGCCAGTGGGTGGTTTCTCCAGCCTCGGGCTCCCTGGTGTATCTCTGGTCATCCACGAGTAGCTGGAAGCCCCACGGACTCTTGCATCTCTTTGGGGACCGATATCCATCCACTAGCCCGGGACATTACTTTTTTCATTCCTTTGACAATACCTGATAAAGAGCAGCTTAATGGAGGTTTGGGGCTTCCAGTTGAAAGGATGGTCCGTGGTAGGGAAGGCAGGGCCGCAAGACCATGAGGCAGCTGGTCACTTGGCATCTGCAGTGAGGAAGCAGAGAGGGATCCATCCTGGTCTTCAGCTCGCTTGCCCTTTTTATTCTTTCCAGGAGTCCACCCCATGATGCCCATATCCAGGATCAGTCTTTCCTGCTCAGTTAAACCTCCCTGGAAACATCCTCACACACACCCCACTTCCCCGGGGGC
>CABHPQ010165962.1:0-40945 GCA_902168405.1 Peromyscus aztecus
AGACTAGGGATTGTCCCCTCGGAGTTGAACGGCAACCTTTGAACACATGCCTTCCAGAACCACACTCGGGGCTAGTTTCCACCTGGAAGTCAGAGCACGGAGTCTATGCGCTCTTCTGCCACTACAAACTCTTCCACCCGAAAGCATGGCGAAGTTGAGGTGCCACTGACAGCTTCCCGTGCCCGGGAGGCCCTGATTCACAGAACCTTTTCCTCCTTATGTATTTTAAGTGTCGTAATTCCACTGTCTGTAAACAGGATCTAGACTTTTCCATCAGAGCAGGATCTGTCACTCAGCTGGAGTCTCCAGCACCAACTAGCGGGCTTCTGCGGGGACTGAGTTTCCCTATGAAGTCCCACCCCATCCTGCTCACCCCCCCCCCCCCGGGCCTGCCTACAAGCTACTGCCCCCTGGACCCCAGTGTCTATAGAGACCCTGCGTGTAAGATGCGGGTTTTAAGGGCTGGGTCACAGGCCTCTAAATAGAGGTGAGAACAGAAGTAAACGTTGCCAGAGGCAAGGTGGGTGAAGGCCCCATCCCCCGCCCCCCAATGTGCCCTTCCATTCTTCTCACCACCTAGTGTGACAGGCCTTGGCAATAGTCAGCGGTAGGATTGCAAACGAAACTTCACAGTGTACAAAATAAGCAATGAAATTGTGGAATATAAACCACGAGTCTATTTATTCCGTGATGTGGTGGGTGAGGTGGGGGGTGGGGAGGCAGAGTCATGTTTGTCTCTGGAATGGAAAGGGGAAATGCCAGAAAAGACAGCAAGTCAAGGTCCACCGAACTCCCTCTCCTGATTTTGACCATCGTCATCCTGTGTGTGTCTGGATTCTAGAGTCCACTGTCCTGAGAGCAGTATTGGGGTTAGAGACTTGTTAACTCACTTCCTAGGAGTGTCTTCCCTAAGAAGAGTCAGACTGGCTCTCTTAAGAAGTTCAGTCCCCACAGGGGCTTCTTAGGCTGATGGGATAGGTGCCGAGGCCCCTCTGCAAACACTGGCCGGGACCCAGAGGACCCTGGCGAGTGCGGCTTAGTGGCCTCCAATGCTCTTTGCATTATTGATTGCAGAACCTGCTTAGAAGCTGGGAATGAGATTCCACCTCCCACCTCCTATTGACTTTCCCTTCCACTAGACAAACACCCAAATCTCCACTGACTTTCCACTGTGGAGGGCACACAATGAGTCGGGGGGCTCCTCTCATCTTCCAACGTATCCTGCTCAGAGGGGCCAGGTCCTGGGGGTCAGGACTGTGTCCCAGAGAAGGGGTGAGCAGAGCATCACTACATCCTGCAGAGTCACCCCAAGTTCACAGGATTTTCATGTGGAAAGAGCCATTTCACACATCTCCTTTCCTAGCTCCATTCTACACAGGGGTCTAAACGGAGGTGGACGGCATTGGGCAGCCCTGTGGGCTTGCCCTTGGCCTAAGAACTTGTCAACTGCTAGAAAGAGAAGCCTGTCAGTGGGGCCTCTTACACTCAGCATCAAAACTGAGAGGAGGAGTCTGAGGACAGATCCCTAGGAGCAGAAACAAGAGAAGGGAGATGAGGCCGTGGGCTTCAGGGCCTTGAACTGAGACATGACTCTTAGGGCCCCAGCAATGACATCATGGCCTGCCCCACCCCCACCCCCGTGACTCATCACCCACATGCTGAGGTTTGTCTAAGACATCTAAGAAGAATCTAAAATACAAGGATTTAAATTGTCATGTGTCTATCTCAATGATAAATCTTTTTTTTGAAGTAGGGTCTCAGGCTAGCCTTGAACCTCATTTCAGCAACTATCTTACCTCAGCTTATCTCATCATGATGGAGAATCATGAATCCCCTAATCCTTTCCGACCCCTCCTGAGTGCTGGGGTTACAGGCCTAGAATCTGAGATAATTTTTATTTACTTATTTGTTTGTTTGTTTGAGACAGAGTCTCACTATGTAGCCTTGGCTGGTATGGAACTGCTATGTAGACCAGGCTAGCCTCTGCCTCTCTGAAAGCTGACATTAAAGATGTTGATTACCACCCATGCCATGCCCCACCCAGTGATAATTTCAAAACTCAAACATCAGGGTTGGAGAGATGGGTCAGTGGTTAAGAGCACAGGCTACTCTTCTAGAGGATCCAGGTTCAATTCCCAGCACCCAAACGGCAGCTCATAACTGTCTGTAACTCCAGTTGTAGATGCTATGAAACTTTCTGGCCTCCACCTGTACCAGGCACACAGCTGGTGCACAGACATATATGCCTACACAAAATACATAAAAGACAATTTTTAAAAACCAGTGCATTGTGCATGAACTGCACATGTGATATTCAGAGCTGTGGCCCTGGTGTCTAGCCCTCTCTGAGGTGGGGCCTCCTTTGCTGCCTTTCTGAGCTACATCCACTCTGCCTCTGCATCCCAGTCAAGTCTGGCACACTGAGCTCACACTCAGCGCCAAAGGAAGACGTTCTTGCCATGCTGCTGTGGTGCCGGGATGTTACCTCCCAAAGGCATCTCCCCAGATCAGAACTGACCTTGAACTAAGGCCTGGAGTCACCATCCTAAGCCAAGATCTGCCCTACAGTAACTGCTGTGTACCACCTTCGCCCAAGGAAGGTGAGGTCAGCAGATGCTCCATGCCCTAGTACTCAGGCAGCGGTAGAAGCAACATTTACCCCACTCCAGGTCTCCTCTGTGCCTAAGGGGGCAGTCACAGTCACAGTCACAGGTAAAGCCAGACGGTCTGTGGCCAGCTAGGCCGCCATGGCGCCTCTGTGGACCCCTCATCTGCAAAGAGATAGTAATGTTCCCCTCTGACTCACAGGATGTCCATAAGGACTAAATGAGTCCGTACAAATAGAGTGCTCAGAAGAGTGCATTTGACACGGGAGTGTGTGAAGAACAGATGCCCGTAAGCCGTGGGAGCCAGGCTACATGGATTTATTAAGCTTCTCCTGGATCTAATGTTCAATCAAATCCCTGTCCGTGCCTACTGTGGCTATCCCTCCCACCACAGCCACTGACAGAGTCTCCAAGAGCCCTCTCGAGTAAACATCCACTTTCCACTTCACAGATGGGCAAACTGAGACCCAGAGTACTCACAAAATTAGCTGGAGGCTGCAGGCTGTCCTTGGCTCACAGTAGAGACTAGACTCCAGCTCTCCCGTGTGGTCCCTTCTCTCCCATACCCTCAGCCGGCAGGCAGCATCTTACCTGAGGGGTAGAAGCATGCCTGTGCCTCTGGTTGGTAGCTGCCCCCACGCCCAGCAGTCCCTTCCTGCTGACCAGCAGGACTAAGTGGGGAGGGCTGCCATCAAATGGCCTTTTATGGCTCCCATAACCGCTCTAACAAATGTCCTTCTAGCAGCCGTAGCTGGAAGCAGATTAATGTCTCCATGGCCCTAACACTTCTCTGGCCCCCTTTGCCTGTCAGGTCATTACGGGTTGGTTTATAGTCATGAGGTCCCTTTCCAATTCGCTAAACAGTTTGCATGATAAAGAGACCAAAGAGCCTCAGCTTCTAAATGGCATCTCTTCAGGTGTAGCTGGTGGGCTGTTGGGGACTAGTCTTAAGGTGGTGGGGAGTGAGCATAGTTAGGAGGAGCGACTTTGCTATAAAAAATAAAAAAAACCACCCACCAACACCGCTACTTACGACTCACAGCCTGGAGACTAAGAGAGGCACTCTGTCTTGGTGGATTTCAGTTCCCCACCCTATAAACCCAGAGTAATTGTACTAGTGTTTAAGGGTTTTTGAGGATCGGGTGTGGCAGTTCATAGAGAGAATATGGAATGTGGTTAGTATTTCGTCAATGTCTCTGTCTCTCTCTCTTTCTCTCTCTCAGACAGGGTCTCACATGGCCTAAGCTGGCCTCAAACTCGCTACTCAGCTGAACGAGATCTTGAACTTCTAACCCTCCTGGCTTCTGAGTCCGGGGGTCGCAGGCATGTACCATTGTGCTGGCTTTGTGTGACGGAGAGACTTCAAACCCAGGGCTTCGTGTGTGCTGGATAAACAATCCGTCCAGCTGAGCCCCCACCCATGGAGTCACCCCACAGGCCTCCAACATTAACTCTTAATGTTCCCATTCTCTTTATAAGCCATGAACCTTGAGGGGGCAGGGACTCTGCCCTACTTAGTGCCTGGCACACAGTAGGCACCTGCCATACGTGTCCATGAATAACTGTAAGAAGAGGTTTTGGAGCTGCAGGGCCCTCTGCAGAGGCCTCTTGCCACTGGGGCGGGATCACTCCACTCCAAGGAGCAGCATGCCTGGCTTCTGCTGTCTCCACAACTGTGACAGGACAAGCAAAAACGTCCTTAGACCTTGTCAAATGGTCCCTGGAAGGCGGGGGTTGGGGAAGGGGGCGGGTATCTTTTCCATAAAAAGATCACGGAATCTGTTGACTCTAATATGCTCATTCGAGGTACAGAGGAGAAGAGGCTTGCCTGAAAGCGTACAGCTGGGGTTGCAGCTCCGTGTCCCGACTGTGGCTAGCAATCCTTCCTCAGGCGTCCTGTGTTGGACGGCTCATGGTCAGAACTCCTATAACACTGCAGCTAGGGCTCCATACAAAGGAGGCCGGTTGCTGTTCTGTTCGTCAGTGGACTTGGGACTCTGGGAAGCCAGTTGTGAAAGTCCCTACTCTGGTGACAATGTAGTCATAACCACCTCGGAAGCCATCCCCGGCTAAGAACAGTCTGGCCTGCTGATAAGGTGTGCTCGTGCACAGCGGCTCAAGCATGGGCAGGAGCTGAGCCAGGGGCTCTGCCAGTGGGAGCGGGAAGCAAGTCTGCCTGGTGAGTGGGTGCTGGGGTCAAGAGCTCAGTCCTGCTTCTCTCAGGTCCAGCTCCTCTCATCCGCAGCTCCCAAACTTGAAAAATGCAAGGTTAATGACAACTGATTAAAGAGTGTAAATATGAAGGAATGTCCCTCATCACCCGTGTCTGTTTGGTCCCACGTTTGGAAAGAAGCCAGCAAGGAAGGGGTCACAGCAAGGACATACCCCAAACTTTGATTTTTTTTTTCCAGGTTCTGAATTTGGATGGCAAGGGTCTCGACAGGCCCCAATAGTTGTAACATAAGAGGTAAAGAGTTAAGCTGGGCTGTGGTGGTGCACACCTTTAATCCCAGCAACTGGGAGACCGAGGCAGGTAGATCTCTGAGTTCGAGGCCAGCCTGGTCTACAGAGTGAATTCTAGGACAGCCAGGGCTACACAGAGAAAACTTGTTGCGAGACAGAGTCGGGGGGGGGGGGGGGGCGCACTTTGCCTGAGGATGAGGAGCACTGGGGCTGGGGAGCTGGCCCAGTCAGTGGGGAGCACCCATGGAAAAGCACGGTGTGTGGCACCTGTCAAAATCCCAATGCTAGAGAGAGAGAGATAACACTTACTAGAGCCCTGTGAGGCGCATGTCACAGTGTTTATAATGCGGCCACTTTAAAATGCTACTTCTGGGGGTATCTTTATAGCGTAGCATTTAATTTTTATTTGTTTTTGTTATTTTATTTTGAATAAATATTTATTATTTATCTCACAATATGTTGCCCAGGCTGCTCTCACACTCACAGCAATCCTCCTGCTTTAGCTCCCCTCAGTGCCAGGATCCCAGGTGTGCACCACCACACCCCACCAAGAACGACCTTTCTCTAGAGTTAAATGCAAACACTCATGGGTTAGGCAAATGCTCTTGCAAGCTAAACCCGGCTCCTGCTAGCAGCTGTGACATTCTGACAGCGGCGGCGTCACCTCTCGGTGCCCTCATCTGTCCAATCAGGGGGATTTGCAAGGCTGTCAGGAGGATTAAGCAAGATCAATGTGTGTAAGAGCCCAGCCCAGAACCTGCCACAGCATAAATGCTTAATAACACCTCTCCCCTCCCTAGGTCAGTGTAGTCAAGGAGGAGCAGAAAGCAAAAGTAATGGGATTGGGGACGAAAAGCAGAGTTGAGGGAAAGCTGTGCATTGGCTTAACCTTCCCACACCCTTCTCCTCCTCCCGTTCATCTGTAACCTTGGCTGATATAACCTAGTGACCACTTAGCCCCCTTATACCTCATTCTACTCATTAAGCACTGTGCAAGTACAGGAAGAGATAGGAACTCCATCCTAGGGCCACCCTAGGGAACTGTCCCTCTGTCCCCTGGCCACCCAGCCCCACAGGTATGGGACAACACCTGCCACATCTTCAGGACTTGTTTGCCTGTTTTTTTCTATCTAGTTCTATGCCCTCTGAGGGCAGGAACTGTTGCTGTCTCCCTGGGGCAAGTTACCTCTTCAGCAGTACACAGGGCCAGCCTGGGAAGGCAGCAATCTGCTTGTAAGTCACTTCTGGACTGTCCCCTGGTCCCTTTGGCTGTGGTAGATTGTTGGGGAATATTATTTTCAGGTGTGTTACTTTTGTTTATGTTGCATTTGTTTAACTCTGTGAAGCTGTGTTACTGTGCCTGTCTAAAACACCTGATGGTCTAATAAAGAGCTGAACGGCCAATAATGAGGCAGCAGAAAGGACAGGTGGGGCTGGCAGGCAGAGAGAATAAATAGAAGAAGAATTTTGGGAGAGGAGAGATCTAGGAGTGAGAGGAGGAGGAGGAGGAGGCCATCAGGGACGAGCCACCCAGCTACACAACCAGCAACGGAGTAAGAAGTAAAGAAAGGTATACAAGGGCTGAAGAGATGGCTCAGCGGTTAAGAGCACTGGCTGTTCTTCCAGAGGTCCTGAGTTCAATTCCCAGCAACCAGATGGTGGCTCACAACCATCTGTAATGAGATCTGGCGCCCTCTTCTGGCACTCAGAACACTGTATACTAAATAAATAAATAAATAAACAAACAAACAAACAAATCTTTAAAAAAAGGGCTACAGATGTAGCTTAAAAAAAAGTATACAAAAATAGAGAAAAGTAAAAGCCCAGAGGCAAAAGACAGACAGGTTCACTTAAAGTTAAGAAAAGCTGGCAAGAAACAAGCCAAGCTAAGGCTAGGCATTCATAATTAAGAATAAGCCTCCATGTGTGCATTTATTTGGGAGCCGGGTGGCGGGCCCTCACAAAAGTGAAAACAACAAACAACAGCAGATATCAGAAGTTTGGAACGGAGGACAGAGTGGTCTACCCTGCTAGTCTTTGTTAATCAAGTTGCACTTGTGTGTGAGGAGCGGGGCTGCTCCTCTGTAGCTCTGCCTGGGTGCCCTCCCCAGAGGAAACTGTCACTCCTGAGATCCACGCCTTGCAAGGCTCTGTTACCCAGGGCTGAAACACACACAATGTGGAAGAGAGGAGACACGGTGGTGATTTCCTTGGCAGCGGCAGCCGCCATGAGGAAGGAGCCCACGCCACACGTTCAGTAACGTTCAGTAGTTGATTGTTAGCAGAAAGCTGGGGCCACCACACTTTGCTGGGTTTCTTCTGCTGACGAGGCAGTGTGTGTCATCTGTGTTTCTGCACTCCAAGAAACAACACAGTTTGTCTTGGTAATTAATGGAACGCATGCAGTCACCCAGGACTGGCAGCTGCCAGAATAAACGAGCCCCATAGGGCCCAGGCTGGTGCTGGTCGCAGAACACACAGCTCAAACCAGATCTGGTCCTCTGTTCTCCTGAGGCCCCTGCTTCTCCAGGCTCTGGGTTGTGGGAGCAGGAAGCTGTGTCTCCTCTGAGCTTTTAGCAAGATGCCTCAGTCACTAACACACAGGGCGTGATGACGTCTACTGTGTGTCCTGGGTGAGCAGGCCTGTGTTTGTTTATTCAGGGGTCCTCACAGAGCCTAACTTAGCACTTGTCCCATGTATAAAATAAATTTTGTTCTGTTGAATCAAAAAGTGACCAAGAATTAAGGTTGGATCAATACAGACACCCCTGGGTTTCACATGGCTGGTTCCTTTCTGGCTTTCAAGTCTCAACTCAAGTGTCCCCTCCCCATGGAGACCCTGCACCGACTTCAGTCACTCCACCCCATCACTCTGTTAGTGTCCCCTCAATGCTCACTGTCTCAAGTTATCATCTTTTGGTATATAAGCATGCAGAGAGTCGCCCGTTTTCCTAACGGAAAGGAGTAATCATGAAAACACACACTGCCTTGGTCTGTTCACTGCTGTAACAAAGCATGGGCACACAGAATGGGACACAGACTCACAAATAAGTGAGTGTCAGTAGAGTGCTCACCATGCAAGCACCAGAGTCTGAGCTCAATTCCCAGTGTCCACGTAGAAAGCTGGATACTTGGCTCATGTTTGTAATCGCAGTGCTGGGGAGTGGAGACAGGTGGATCCCTGAGGCTCACTGGCCAGTCAGACTAGCCTTCTTGGTAGGCTTTAAGCCAATGAGAGATCCTGTCTCAAAACAACAACAACAACAAAACAAAAACAAACAAACAAAAAAAAAAAAAACCCTGAGGTGGAGGATTCGGAGATAGCTCTGTGGTTAAGAGTACATGCTGCTCTTCCATAGGATCCAAGTTCAGTTCCCAGCACCCATGTCAGGTAGCTTACAACCACCTGTGACTCCAGGTGATCTGACGCCCTCTTCTGGCCTTGAGATGATTTGAATGAGATGGGCCCCCACTGATAAATAAGTTTGAAGGCTTGATTCCCAATTGGTGAATTATTTGGGAAGTATTCGGAGGTGGGTATGGCCTTGCTGGAGAAGGTGTGTCACTTGGAGTAGGCTCTGGGGTTTCAAAAGCCCACACCATTCCCTGTTTTCTCTCTCTCTGTCTCTGCTTTTACATCTGTGTGATCCACAGAAACAAATCTCTGTGTTTGTGGATCACATAGATGTAAGCTCTCAGCTACTGCTCCAGCACTGTTTCTGCCTGTCTCTCTGCTGCCATGCAGCCTACCACGATGATCATGGACTCTACTACCCACTGGACCCACGAGCCCCAAATCCAATGCTTTCTTTTATAAGTTGCCCTGGTCATGGTATCTTATCACAGCAACAGAACAGTAGCTGAGACAGACCTCCACAGGTACCTGCCCAAACTAGGCATACACTCACACAGATACACACACACACACACACACACACACACACACACACTCACACACTCACACACTCACTCACATACACAGACACATACATACACAAGTATAATTTTTTAATCTAAGAAAGATAAACAAGATGGACTTCTGGTCTCTGCATGTATATGTGCACACATGCAAACTTACCTATACTCACATGTGCACACATAGACAAAAGGTATGGGGCACAGTGTGCAAATTAGCAGCTGTGGTCCCAAGTAGTGAGTGCTAGACAACTGAAGGGGTGGTGCTTTGTGGCTGCAGGTTGCTCAGCCTCAACCTGCTCCCTGCAGCCACGTGGAAGACCTTGGAGGCAGCTCCCTTTGAAGTATCAGCCTTGAGGCCCGAGAGGTGGACTGGCTCACCTCAGCAGCGTACTGGCACCTCATCTTCCTGACTTTCTGTCACCCCACTGTCTCCAGGTCCTGTGTCTCTCCCTTGCCCTATCGGCCCCTTGATTTAAGGTGGCGACTTTTCCAAAGGAACAGCAGAACCTTAATAAGAAACCGGCCAGGGCTGATGGATGGCAGAAAGTTGGCACCAGCCTCAAGGTCGGAAGGAGTTATTTTAAACTATTCAGATTTACTAGGGGGGAGCAAGTCAGAGGAGGATTTAGGGGCTTGCCTCCTAGCAAGACATGTGGCCGTGTCCCCGAGCAATCTAAGACCGACGCTTCCCCTGCTCTCCACCTCCACGGCTGTCTCCGTTCTGCCACCTGAGATGGATGGCCAGGCCTCTGGCATGAGGAATTTATTGGGAGCTGGTCAAATAAATTTGCAGCCTGGGATTTGAGCAGGCCTTTGCCCCCCTTCCTTCCTGCCTGAGGATGGACGATGGAACGGGCTGGCCCCGAGAGGCTGTGCCTTTCCTGGGCAGGCAAGTTATCGCCAATTTCCTGCATCCTGGAGGAGCCAGCTCTTCTTAGTGCCCATGATTAATGAGACCCCCTCTCCACTCCATTATCTCACCCTGGGTGCTGCTGTCCAGGGAGTTTTGAACTCTTCCAGCCTCAGTGTTCAGGTTGGAGAGGCAGGATGCCTACTTCATTTTCCTCCATTCAAACCAAGGCTCTCTGGAACTCCGGCTTCATCTCCTTTCCAAAATCTTCAGTGAAGTCTCTCTATCCTTCAAGGCCCAGCTTGGTGCTCACCTCCTCTAGAGAGTTCTCCAGCGAGACATACATTCTGAATCTTGGCTTTTTCTTTGAAACATGAATGTTGACTTGTGTGTTTGAGTGTGCACATGCATGTGGGAGGAGGTATTTGTGTGTGGGGGTGTGTACACATGTGCAGGTGTGCACGTGGAGGTCAGAGGTTAGCTTCAGGAGGCATCCTCAGAAGTTGCCCACCTTGTTTTTTAGATATAGTCTCTCACTGGGACCTAGGGCTCACCATTAGGCTAGGCTGCCTGGCCAGTGAGTCCCAAGGATCCTCCTGTCTCTAGCCTACTGGGACTGGGATTGCACTGCGCCCCACCACGTCCACCTTGTCATGTGGGTACTGGGAAGCTGAACTCGGGTCCTCATGCTTGCCTGGCAAGCACTTGACTGACAGCTGGATCCCCAGCCTGTCCATCTGCTTTTGATGGTACTGATGGGTGGGCAGCTGTGCCCTTTTTGAGTCCCAAAGTTGTAACAGTGCCCCCACCTTCCTGCCAATCAGCCTGTAACAGGTACTCAATCAGCTCTTGCTGAACTAAACCAAATAAACACCTGAGCTGAGCAAAAATTAACACATTTCTCCCCTCCCTACTGGTCCATATGTGCTTGGGTGCCCCCAAAAGAGGTGGCAATGACCCCCTTTTGCATAAGAATACTTTGATGAAGTTTGAAGAAAATAAATAGAACACTATGTCCACCCAACAAATCTGAACATTCCCCTTTCTGCTACTGCTGTTATTTCAGATGTAAAACATCACACAGCTGGATGTGCTCATTCTGGGTCTCTCCCTATCCATCCGCTCCCTCTCCAGGGAACCCAAGCCTGACTTTATTGTTCATTATTTCCATGTCTGTTTTTACACACTTACAACACATGCATATGCCCATAAATAACACGTTCATTATTTTGTATGCTTTTAAACTTGCGTAAGTGATACTGGATGTTATGTATGTAGCCCTCTGCACCTGGCTTTTTCTCTACCCTCTGTGATATATTTGAGATTCATCCAGGCAGACAGACAGAGCACAACTTCATTCATTTTAACTGCTGTGGAGATTCCTTTGTGGGAATATATTACAATTTATCCATTTCCCTCTTAAGGGACCTCTGTGTTGTGAGCGGCTTTTCCCCATTACCAATGATGATTCAGGGCTCTGCATGCCAGAGACGGTCCCTGGAGCAAACTGTGGGTGGGAACCCAGAGGGAAGTCATGAAATCAATACAATAGGTCAAAGCTATCACTTTAAAAAATTAATTAGAAGAGATTTAAAAATATCAGTGGGTGTATATGTGTGTGCTGGGACACACTATGGAACTGTTTATTAATCTAGACTGGGGTAGGAAAGGGTTTGCAATACCTGGTACTGTGGGGTGGGTATTTTTTTTGCTATCTTTGCTTAAAATTACCAATTTCTCCCTAAATTAAACTGCCAGGTTCACACCCTCACCACTTCATCCTTTCTAGAACTACAATTTTTTTTACTTATTTATTTGTGTGTGTATGAGAGAGAGAGAGAGAGAGAGAGAGAGAGAGAGAGAGAGAGAGAGAACTTGCCATGGTGTACATGTGAAGGTCAGAGGACAACTTTCTAGGAGTTGGTACCTACCTTCCTAAGGAAGAGTTGGTACCTACCTTCCTAAGGAAGATTCCCTAACCACCATATGGCAGAAGGAAAGACCCAACTCCCACAAGTTGTCTCCTAACCTCCACAGCTGCGCTGTGGCACATGTGCCCACATACTTATACTCAGACAAATACTTATGCACAGACAAATAAATGTAATAAAACTTAAAGAAGAGGAAAAGATACCCCGTTTAGGCAGGGAAACCAGAAAGGAGGTATTTTCCTTGCAAAAAGAACAATGGATTTAAGGAAGGATAAGGATTGCCTACAGGACTTTCAGAAAGTATGAGAAGCTTTGGCTCAGAATCACTTAGGTCCATTATCCGAAAAAGCAAGCATGAGTCTCCAGCAAGTAGCCCTGAGTCTCTTGACCCTGATCATCCTTGGGTGCTCAGTGTCACACTGACTTTTCATGTTTTACTGATGGTCAAAAGAGTGTCTCATCTTGGGTCCTCCTGAAAGTTGGGCTCAGGGAGGAACCAGATATATACCTCTGACAGTTTTGAGTGGGGTCCTTATACCCAGAACATAGCACAATGTCTCACACATAGAAGGTACTCAAGAGATGTCTACTGAATGTGGATGGATGGATGGATGGATGGATGGATGGATGGATGGATAGATGGATGGATGGGTGGATGGGTGGATGGATGGATAATGGATGATGGATGGATGATGGATGATGGATAGATGGATGATGGGTGGATGGATGGGTGGTTGGGTGGATGGATGGATAGATGGATGAATGACAGATGGATGGTTGGGTGGATGGATGGATAAGTGAGTAGGTAGGTGGATGAATGGGTAGATAAATGAGTGAATGGGTGGGAGGATAGGTGGGTAGGTGGAGGGATGGATTGGTGGATGGATGGGTAGACAGAAAGATGTTCACATACAAGGAAAATGAATGAAGGGATTGACAGTTGAGTAAATAGAATAATTGACAGATGGATGGATACTCTGATACATAGTGGACAGGGGGATGTTTAGCTGAACTGATAGATGAGGTGATTGGGTGGATGGATAGAAAGATGGATGCATCTTGACTCAAAAAAGCCCTAGTTGACTAGAGCTGGTTTCAGCAGACTTCTCAAGCAGGCAATCAAACCTGGAATCCTGTCTTGCTGCTATAGCTCTGTTCATGAAGACATTTGTGAAAAATTCCAAGTGGTATAACTATAAGAAATAATTGCTTCTGATTGAGGCTGAGTTATTCTGGCCATAAAGTAGACATATTTTTATAACTTTATTAATTATTCAATTTGAGGCCTATTACCCAGACTCTCAGAATGGGCTTCCCTTATTAGGGGGTGACGGATTCTCCAGTTCTGCCTAGCCTCCACTAGTTCAGCACCGTTAGGTAGTGGCTGTCTGCTTAGGGTTCTCACAAGGTGTTAGAAGCGGGAGGCAGGGCTGAGGACAAGAGGTCAGCTGGGGGCAAGAGATGCAGGGGTGGGGGCAGTAGGGCTGTCCCCAGGTGTCTGTCAATCACTACCATCCAGTCTCCTTCCCTGGCCCAGCAGGGAAGCAGGAGGTATCAGGTTAACATGTGCCCACTGGGCCTTTCCAGGTCCTTCTCTACCCAGATCCACTCATCAACTCTTAATCATGGTGGCTCCCCCATCCAATCTGCTACCTACCCAATGCCAAGAGAGCTACCATATGTTCCTTGGTCACCTCTAGTCAGGCACAGGGGGGAGAGGACATGGCCCAGCTGGCCTGGAAGGACTGGCCAGGGCTGCGGCATTCAGCAGCCTCTCTTCTTCCCCATACCCAGGTTCAGAATTGATCCCAGGTGCCTTGGAAGAAGAAAGAGTTGGGGGTGTCCCACCAGGAAGCAAGGCAGACTCAACTGATGCAAAATGCACCCTCGGGAGCTGCCCTTGCCCACTGAGGCACATTCAAGCTCTTGAGCCTTGGTGTGAGAGCACCACACCGTCTGGCCTGGCCTGGCACATTGGCCCGGCTCCCAGTCCTCCCTAGTGCCTTGGCACTCTGTTCCATCTTGAGCATTGAAACCTCAGATTGTATCTTTCCTGTGCCTCTGGGTCTCTCCTTCCTGGTGTCTTTCCTTTCTCTCTAGCTACTAGTTAGACCAGCTTCCTCTGAAGGACCCATGTGAGTCCAGCCTCATGGCATAGCCCTTAAGAAACTTGGCGGGAAAACTCTGGAAGATCAAGTAACAAACTCTGGTTTGCTTGCTTGCTTGTTTTCTTACTGAAGCCTCCTACAGAGCCAGACCCTCTCCCCCAGCCCTAGCACCATCATCACAGTATTATCCAAGAGGGGTAGAGGGTGGGATCAGATGGAAGAGCAAGCCCACTGGATCTCACAACACAGAGGGTCTGTATGTGCCAGGCAGCATGGGTAACTCAGTGTTATGGGGACAAGTTAAATGTCAGCCCTGCTGTGGAGGAGGTCTCAAGGCGGCAGGAAAGCGAGTGAACATACAATTCAACAGTGAGCATCAAGGTACTGAGGACCATGCTGGCTACGGGCACAGTGGACGCTGCTCTGGCTTCAGAACTGGCCACAGGCCAATGGACCAAGGGGGGATGAGAAAGAGAGGAGTAATGAGATAGTATGTATGACAGCAAATATTAATCATTAAGTTGACAGGATCTATTAATAGAGACACCGAGGAGGTAACTTTCTATTTCTAGAGTAGGTTCATTGAGGGGGGCGGGTCCTACCCTAACTGTGGTGGAACCACTCCATGGACAGGGGCCCCAGAATGAATGGGAAGGAGAAAGCAAGCTGAGCACCAGTGTTCATCACTCTCTGCTTCCTGACTGTGGATGCAGTGTGAGCAGCCATCTCGATCATTTCCCATCATGCCTTCCCTACCATGATAAATTATAAGTTAGAATAAATACTTCCTTTCCTCTTATTCTTTTTGCTTGTTTGTTCGTTTTTTAGATAGGGTCTTTCTCCATAGCCCTGGCTGTCCTGGATCTCGCTCTGTAGACCAGGCTGGCTTCGAACTCAGAGATCTGCCTGCCTCTGCCTCCCAAGACATGCACCATCATGCCTGGCCAAACTCTTCCTTTCTTTTTCTTTTCTTTTCTTTTCTTTTTTCTTTCTTTCTTTTTTCTTTTTTTGAGACAGGGTTTCTCTGTAGTTTTGGTGCCTGTCCTGGATCTTGCTCTGTAGACCAGGCTGGCCTCGAACTCACAGAGATCCGCCTGCCTCTGCCTCCCGAGTGCTGAGATTAAAGGTGTGCGCCACCACAGCCTGGCGCTTCCTTTCTTAAGTTGCTTTTGCTGGTATTTTATGATAGCAACAAAGAAGTCAATATCGGTGAGAATAAGGGGAAACACGGTGGTAACCAGGTGGGAGTCATGAGGGAGCCTGGAGGCCTGTGGAAGAGCTGTGCACTTGTTATAGGCCACAGGGAGCCGGAAGTGACATGGCCCCTGTCCTATTTTCACAGACTCCTCATTTCCTAAGTGTAGGAGGGACTAGAGAGAGATGAGAGAGCCTGGAAAGAAGTACCAACTGAGATTCTGAGTGTTGTCTGCAGAGATTAGCTCTAACCCTGCTCTGCCACTAGCCAGCTATGTGCCTAGAGGTCTCAGTTTCCTTGTTAGAATGCCGGGGAGGGCAGTGGTGAGTGGCTAGGAGACTGTACAGAGAGTAAGTTTTGAGTACGAGTTAGGACGGCAGGCTACACAGGAGAGGAACCCGGTGCAATCTTGGCCCCACGCAAAGCCTGACCCTGCAGCAGAAACACACCTCACCCCTGCAGAGCAGCTGAGAGCCCTGGACCTTAGCATCCTTCCCCACGGAGCGCAAGTCCTGGTCCGCACTCACTAGCTGTGGAGGTGGCCTGTGTTCATACCCAGCTCCAGCCGCACACTGCAAACTCGGGCTTCCTGGGGCTGCATTTACTCCATCACAGCGCCACCCTCCACCGCAGCCCTCTTGGCAGAGAGGCCGCGCTTCTCTTTTCCCTCCTTGGTGGATCCACCTGGCAGGCACCCAGCTCAGTTGCTTCGTGATTCCTTCCCCTGAGTACCTCACTTCCCACACCACTCTGGAAGCATGGCCGTGTAGTCATGTGTACGGGGGAGAACTGTGTCCTTTACGAACCCCCGAGGAGCTCAGGAGGGACGTGGGCACGGGCTGCCAGCCCCTCATGACTACGCTCGGCTCCTGCCACTCAGCTCTGCATTTGTCACATCTGAGGCAGACTCCCCCTCCCCCTCCCCAGTTCTCAAGGCTCCCTGTGTGTCGTTTATTAATTTTGTCTCAGGGAGCAGATGGCCAGAGCTGAGTTGAGTGGAATACACCCCCCTCTTTTTATCACCAATACTCCCGCCAACAGGCAACTCACGTGGATGAACTCTGGGATGCCCAGTTTCTGGTACAATCAGGTACGTAAAGCCAGCTTTCAGGATATGACCCATGACATGGCTCTGATTCCAGATTTTTCTGATTTGAGAGGAAGCAGACACCAGATGTAAGGGAAACCTAAGTAGCTTCTCCTGTTGAGAGGGGAACAGTGGCCTGGCACAACCCTCTGCCTACAGTCTGCCTTCTCAGGACCTGGTGGGGCTGGCACAGGCTAAGCCTGGTAGTTCTTCCTGGGTAGCAGTGGGCTCTGGGAAGGGCTCCCTTCCTTCCTGGTATGCATCATCCCAGTACCACAACCTGGTCCCGAGACAGAGGAGGGATGGGAGTCTTTAGTCCTACATCCTGAGGTCTATGAGCTGTCCCCACCTGCCCCATCATCTGACAGTGGGCTGACTCCAGAAAACAGTTCTTCACACTTCTCATGTCTCCAGAAAGCCACCCACAGGGGAAGGTGACTGTGTAAGGAACCAATCACATGTCCTCAAGCGCTTCCTGAGCACTGCCACTGGATCTGGGTATCCCCAAAAGAGAGAGGCTGGGACTGTGGGAAGGCTCATCCAGGAGGGGAAATGGGCAGAGAGGCCAAAAGCCCTACCTCTTTGCTGCCCTTCCTCTGGTGCTCCTGTTGCCGGGGACTCAGGACAGGGCTGGGTCAGCTCTCAGCACCCTTGGGGGCTTCTTCAGCCTCCTCTCCAATACCAACCTTCCCATCCTTTTCACCAACATCCGTGTGCAAATTGTCAGGAAGATCGCGATCATAGCACCCTGTGATAACAGCTAGAGGCTGAGGCTGCAGGATTGTGAGTTTGAGGCCAGCCTGGGCTTCATAGTGATACCCTATTTCAAAAACCCCAAAAACAGATTCAGAGCTCTGACAACCCTTGGCTGGGGGACTCCAGGCCACTGCTTATCTCCTCTGGACATGCTTCTAAAGAAGAGTCTGCTTCTAAAATGGGGAGCAGGGTGTACACCTGGCTTCTGCCTTCCACTGCTTCTCATGACAGCTTTCTCAAACATGGGGGTTCCCTTCCCATAAAAGCCAGAGTCTAGGCTGGGGAGATTGCTCAGTGGGTAAAATGCTTACTGAACAAATGTGAAGACCAGACCCAGATCTCCAGCACCCACATAAATGTTAGCAGACCACCTGTAATCCTAGTGCTCAGGAGTCAGAGGTGGGATCCTTAGGCAAGCTGGCTAGCTAGACTAGACAAACAGGTAAGGTCTGGGTTCAAGTGTGAGACCTTGCATTAATATATAAGGTAGAGAAAGATCAAGGAAGATGCTTCTAGCCTCCATACATGTGCTCACACAGTCAAGTGCATGCACGTGTACATATATCCCTGTGAACATGCGCGCGCGCACACACACACACACACACACACACACACAGCCAGTTTTTCTTCCCATCTTTTGTGTTGTCATTGGCTCTATGCTGGTAGTTCAGGCTTCCACTCAGGTTCTCTGAGGAGCCACACCCTCCTCTTCAACAGTGGTACCCATCCCTGAACCCCCTGGCCCCACTGGCCTCTGGCAGGAGTTCAATTATGCATCACATGGATGAAACTGTGAGAGAGAGCTCGTGGAGCTGCTGAGCTGTGGCCAGGCTGTGGTGTTGCTGTTCCAGATTATAATTCTGGGGGGCCCTCAGCTCCTCCTGCTCACAGACCTTGACGAAGCATTTGCTGCCATCCACAGCTCCCTTCTGTTCCTGTCACAGTGGCTGCATCAGCGTGGAGGGCTGACACAGGATCCACCATCCTGGGGAAGGCCCCGGGCCCAGCAGATGCTGGCAGAAGACAACCCAGGCTGGATCTGCAAGGGGCTATAAGAGAGGCAGAGCCAAGTGAGCAACCGCAGGGGGTGATTGCTCTGAAACACATTCATCTAGAGTTGCTCTAACCTTGAGAACGCAGCAGCTTAGTGTAGCGAGAAACAGTCCAGGAGAGAGCCTTGACCTCCCAGCGGCCCTGGACCCTCTGTACCCTGCTTGGGTTTGTGGGGAGAACCAGCCAATATCTGGGCCATCAAGAGCTCAGCCTTGCCTGAGAGGGGCTAGAAAGTGTCACGAGGAGACTTCCAGGGTCCCCACGCCTCCCTACTCCTGACGAGGTTGTGAATGAAGAGAGAAGCGAGAAGCACAAGAGGGCTATGTTTTCATGGACAAGGCCAAGGAGACTCCCCCAATTTGCAGCAGGAAGGCCCCCTCCTCCCTACCACCATGGCCATCAAGCTGGTGCTGGGATTTGATTCCTCAGAAGCAGCATCACACAACTCTAGAGTCTCCAGGCTAACCGTCTCATTTACAGATGAAAACACTGAGGCACCCCATGCCTCACCCTCTAGAGGGGGAAGGACTTGGCCAGGGCCACCCAGGTAGAGGTGGAGCCAGAAAAGGGTTCTCTTGCTCATGACAGTGCAGGGCCTATTTATTCCAGGGGCCACGATGCTTACGATCCCTCCCCTTGCCTGTGCCAGTGTGCTGCAGGGACACAGTGAAAGCAGAGACTGTGCTGAAGGTCGACAAGAATCCTCCAGATTCAGGATCAGAAGGGGCATCAAGCCCTAGCGCATAGCTGAAGCATCCTTGCTAATAGTCATCAGCCTGGGAGATCTAAGTCCGCTCTTGGGCTTTCTTCACTTTCTCCAGCTTCTCCACTAACCTCTTAGAGCCATCCCACCACCCTCTGGATGCCTGGTGGCTAGCCTCAAACTCACTATACCACCAAAAGATGACCTTGAACTCCTGATCTTGCCGCCTCCGCATCCTGTGTCATAGAATTACAGCGGTGTGCCTCTGTGCCCAGCTTATGCATGCTGAGGGTCAAACCCAGGGCTCGGCAGACTAGGCAAGCACACTGCCAGCTGAGCTCCGCCCCAGCCCTCCCGGGGGTGGTTTTTGATTTGTATTTGGACAGCGGGCTATCCCAGCGGGTTAGATGACATCACATTGAGCTTTGCTATGCATTTGTAATGGTGGGCGGCAGTGCTCTTCTCTGCACTAACGCACCTGTTAGCCGCTTCTCTATTTCCTCGGAGCGATGTCTAGATGTCTGTTCAAGACCCTTGTCTGTTGTGTTTTTCTCTTCTCTTTTGCTATGCTGGAATTTGAACCTAGGGCCTCACACATGCTAGGGAAGTACTCTACCACTGTGCTCCGTTCCCAACCTCTGCCTACTTTAAAGCCAGACAGATTAGATTTTTCTGTCCCATAGGAATTCTTTATATATTCTGACACTAGTCCCTTACTAGATTTGAAAGCATTGTCCCCCATCCAGATGGTTCCACTTTACTCTGTCTATAGTGACCTTTGACACGCATATTTTTATGGTGCCATGAAACATGCCTGTTGCAAAAAGTTCAATACTATGTATCCCCACTAAAATGAAGGACAGGGTAGTCAGAGTCAGAGAGAAAAGAGAATGGAGTTGGGTGTGGTGGCACACACCTTTAATCCCAGCCCTCAGGAGGCAGAGCTGAAGACCAACCTGGTTCACATAGTGAGAGCCTGTCTCAATCCCCCCCCCCACCCCACCCCCAAAAAGAAAATGGAGAATGAGTGTTGCTAGGGGTGGGGGAGGGGAGGCTGGGAGTTGGTGTTTGATGGCCTCAGAGTCTCGGTTGAGGAAGAGGAGAAGTCGTGGAGGTGGGTAGTGTTGATGACTGTACAACCACGTGACTGAACTGATGTCCCGAAACTGTGTCTACAAAACTGGTTACCACAGTGAATCTTATGCCATGCATGTTTTAACCACAATTTGTTCAAGGACAGTTTGAGAAGCTGTGCGGCCAGGCAGGCCCCCAGCTAGCTCAGGAGCATGGGCATAGGTTGGAGCTGGTAAAGGGTTTTCTTTTCTTTCCTTTTTATGATTTTAATTACAATTATGTTTGAAAGAGCGTCTCGTATATCCCACACAGAACTCATTATGTTTGGGGATGACTTTGAACTCCTGCTCCTCCTGCCTGTACCACCAACCTGGTTTAATGCAGTGCTGGGGATAAACCCAGAATCCCATCCATGCTAGGCATGCATCCTACCAACTGAACTACACCCCCGGCTCAGTATTTTATTTCCATTTGCAAAACTAACCTAGAGCCATGTTGGCCCCCATCATCATTCAAGGCAACACACTGGACTTGGCAGAAGTTGGGCCCTGCTGCAATCACTCCTCAGGGCTGCTGGGTAGTCCCACCGAGGGCCCAGGATCCCAGAGTGGGGAGGAGCTTGTGAGGCAGTGGGCCACTGCTGAGCAGTTATTGCCACAGGTTTTCCATGCAAACAGAAGGGGAGCTCGGGGCAAGTTAAGATGCTGGGACCACTCCAGGATGACAGCCTCTTTCACACTGACCCCACCCACCTCTTCTGGGGATCCCTAAGACCAAACCCCAAATCCCATTCTATTGTCTAACAACCCAAACTGCAAAGCACCATGGGAACAGAGACATGGGGCCTAGGAAAGACAATAATTAAATAATACAATGAAAGCTTAAACTTCCAAGTTAATTCTTGGGCATCATTTATAAAAGTTAACAGGGCATATTTAATTTAGGAATTGGCTCACGTCCTTCTCCTTACAGCTCAAACCTCATAAATGAAATATACTGGATCATTGCCCAGCACGGAAATAAAAGTTATGAATAATGTTTCTATCTCAATCATTGTCAGCGCTTTAATATTCCTAATTACTTTAAAAAGCAAGATATTCAATATAGGAAAACTTCTTTCCCCTTTTATCTCTACTTGTGAGCCTTGCGCAATTTAATAAGGGCCACTCTGTTGTCCTTATCCAGTATAAACTGACGTCCCATCCGCTCATGCTTCATTATTATATGGGACGCAGGTTTATGGCCAAGCACATGGTCACTCCATTTCCCCACATTGCTTGGTTGAAGAGCTCAAACAATCCATAGAGCTGGCCTGTCTACCTCCTCCTTTACAGAGCAGAAAGAAATTAGTGATGGCCCTTAGAGAAATTAGTCAGTGGGGTTCTAAGTCTGTAAAAGCATAGAGAGTCCCCATCCCCACCTTAGAGCCAAATTTGTCTCCTGGAGGGCTGTCAGAATGATTAATCCTTCAATCCCTTGGCAGCTGCAAAAGGCAGGGCAGGGGCAGGTACCAGATGACGGATATTTACATCCTTCCCTGCCACTTCCGGGAATTTATCCCTAGAAGAAATTGGGCTGCTAAGGGGAGGAGGGAGAGACAGGCGCAAGAAGAATTGTTCCGACATTTTCATCCAGGACCCCAGGCCCTTCTTCACATATATATAATCCCATGATTTTAGAAAAAGTCTCCAAAATATTCTTGGAAGGTCTGTGCCAAAATTCACATGAGGGGAAATCTGCAGGGCAGTGACTTGTGGTCATGACTCTCTTTATGTCACTGGATGTGATCAATCATTGGTCACTTTAGAAACAGTGATGTTTCATCCAGGGGGCTGCCCAGACCCAGGGGGCATACATCGCACATGATGGAGTTGCCAAGTCCGTCCTTCCTTCCTTCCTTCCTTCCTTCCTTCCTTCCTTCCTTCCTTCCTTCCTTCCTTCCTTCCTTCCTTCCTTCCTTCCTTCCAAGTCTCAGGCAGCCCAGGCTGCCTTTGAACTCACCAGGTATTTAGGATGGCCTTGAATTCCTGATCCCTCTGCCCCTACCACCCCAGTGCCAGTATTAAAGGCATATACTGCCTCGTGTAGTTTACATACACACTTAAATTTTATATTTTATTCAGTGAGTGTGAGTGTGTGTGTGTGTGTGTGTGTGTGTGTGTGTGTGTGTGTGGTGTACATGCACATGTGCAGGCATATGGTGGTCAGAAGATAACATGTCGGGAGTGGTTCTCTCCTTCCACCGTGTGGATTCTGGGGATCAGACTCAGGTTATCAAGCTTGCAGTGAACACCCTTACCCACTGAACTATCTCATCGGCTACACACACACACACACACACACACACACACACACACACACACACACACTGTAGAACAGAGAAGTGTCTGTGTGCAACTCAGCTGCCTTGGGTAGGCTTCAAAGAACACACAGTACACACTGGGCATAGGAGGCCAGAGTCAAGCTTGGGCTCAGTGCAACATTCCCCTGTGGTGGTCAGGTTCCTCTGCCCATGCTCTGAATACTAGAGTTTTCATCAACTACAGGCCAAAGGAGTCTTAGCATATGTTGGCTTTGGGGTACATCCAGCCCTCTGAGTCAACCAATCACAAATCAAAAGGGCCTTTACTTGTTATTGATTTTTTTTTTTTTTTTTGAGATAGTCTCATGTGTCACAGGCTGGTCTCAAACTCACTATGCAGTCAAGTATGATGTTGAACTCTGGATCCTCTCGTCTCTGTCTCTGGAGTGCTGGGGTCACAGTCTTTCACCAACATGCCCAGTTCACACAGTGCCAGGGATGAACACACAGTGGTAAGTGCCAGGCAAGTACCTTGCCGACTGAGTCCCAAGCCCAACCCCATCTTGTACTTCCTAAACTTCGGAAAACTCCAAGTTCTACGGTGAACAGGCCCAAAGGATCCGGCGAAAGGAAAGGATCAGAAACAACCTGAATGTCCACCAGCCAGGCCTGGTGAAATACACGCAGTAAACCACAGAATGAAAGTCTAGACGGCCATTAAAAATTTAAAAGAGATTAATGCTTATTGACAAGGACATGAGTGTACAACTTAGGGTTGAATTAAAGGAGTGTGTTTCTGGCTAGCACTCACATGTGGGATCCAGGTCTAGCACTGCACACGAATGTCAGAGAAATACCAGGGTTCCTACCATCCAAAGGCTAGAGGTGACCTGGGCTGTGACCTGGAATCTATGCTGTTGGTAAACTTTTTCTTTTTTCTTTTTCTTTTCTTTTCTTTTTTTTTTTTTGAGACAGGGTTTCTCTGTGTAGTTTTAGTGCCTGTCCTGGATCTCACTCTGTAGACCAGGCTGGCCTCGAACTCACAGAGATCTGCCTGGCTCTGCCTCCCTAGTGCTGGGATTAAAGGCCTAAACTTTTTCTTTCTAATGTGAACAGGTATAATTTAAAAATCAATGGGGAAAAAATCCAGACCAAGTAAGCCTGCTGTTTCCTCCTGAAGCCAATCTGAGGCTTTCCCATCTCATGTACAGACCCAATCTGGGATCTCTAGGGATACATACTGTAGCTGGAGAGACACTCCTCCCCGGGCCATGCAGAGCAGGGGTGGCGGTGGGGGGGGGTGCGGGGGTGGGGGGGTAGGGTGGTGTCCAGCAACACAAGCAGGCCTCTGATGCTTGGATCACATCTGATCCTAAGTTGTGTTTTCCTACAATGGTGTCTCAGAATCAAAGCTTATAAACACATTCTTCCTTCTCCTGAGAGCAACTATGTTCTCACATTGAAAACCTGTTTCAGGGGCTAGAAAGATAGCTCATTGGTTATGAACATCCGCTGCTCTTCCCGAGGACCTGAGCTCAGTTCCTAACACCCACCTTGTGCAGCTCACAGCTGCCTGTAACTCCAGCTCCAGCTCCAGGAGACCCAGTGCCTCTGGGCTCCATCAACACCTGCAGTCACATGCACGTACTCCTCACCCCCACATACACATAATTTAAAAAAGGAAAACCTATTTCAGCCAAGGCTGTATTAACAAGGACTGAACACCGGAAAGGAAGACTACAATCATTAAGAGTTCAGGTTTATGGCTGGGAAGATGGTTCATGAGCAAAAGAACTTGCTGAGCAAGCCTGAGACTCTATCTGAGTTTTGAGTTCCAGCACCCACATGAAAAGGGGCGGGGCTGGAGAGATGGCTCAGAGGTCAAGAGCACTGGCTGTTCTTGAGAGGTCCTGCGTTCAATTCCCACTAACTACATGGTGGTTTACAACCATGAATAATGAAATCTGATGCCTTCTTCTGGCATGCAGGCATGCATACAGACAGAACACTGTATACATAATAAGTAAATAAATCTTAACAAAAAAAAAAAAAAAAAACAGGTGTGACCAAGCACACATTTAGCCCTAGCACTGGCAGGAATGGAGCAGAGAGAGGAGGACTCCCTGGGGCTCACTGGCCAGCCAGCCCAGCCTACTTAGTGAGCTCCAGGTTCAGTGAGAGACCCTGCCTCCAAAAATAAGGTGTAGTGATAGACGAAGAGACGCTCTGCTGACCTCTGGCCTCTACGCATGTCCCATGGGTAAATGGCACCTGCAGAGTTCAGATTTGGAACCCGAGGTTTTGGCTCCGTCCTGGTCTCACCGTTTACCGGTGAGCTGTGTCTATGAGCATTTCTCCACACGGCTCTCTGTGCTGTCTTTTCCATCTGTAAAACAAGCCTAATCATTGTTCAGCACAGGGATGCTGTGAAGATGAAATAAGATCAAGACAGTATCCAATGCATGGCCAAGTTCAATCGATGGCAGCGGTGATAGGAACAACACTGTTCTCTCTCAACACTGGTCAGAGCGAGCCTGCCACTGTGTGCTTGGATGTAGGCATGCTAATTTAAGGGAAATAAAGGCCACAGGCTACAGGAAAAAGACAGATGGGGAGGCAGCCCAAATGATGTCCCAGAAGACACGATACATCTCAAAGAAGAAAAGGGGAGGAGATCAGTGGCTGTCCTGTAATACCCGAAGGGCTGAGCTGGGGGAGGAGCCCCCTGTTTCTTCCAAGCAGCCTCAAAGGCTATCGTCCTCTGATCTGGGGCGGCTCACTCCACATCCACAGCCTGTGACCTTGTCCAATGGGTTCCTTGGGAGAAATTCCAGACATGCCAAGAAAAAGATCATGGCAATCCATCAGCCTGCTTCGTCTTCACTGTGAGCAAGAACCAACCAGTAGGAACCAGAGGAATATTTCCACTGGGGAGAAGGGAAGATTTCCCAGCAGCCAAAATGAGCTTCCACAGGAAGTAGTGTGTGTCCTATCTCTAGAAGGATTCAAAGATGGGAAAGCTCTCAGCCAGGCATTTAGACTTCTGATGCTCTGAAGTGAGAATCTTGAATTCCCTAAATCTAACACTGTTTTCCCTCGAAATGAAACTGGAGCCGGCTACGGACTGCATAGAACATGGCCCACAGCGTCATGTGTTAAGGGGCTCTTCTCCCAGCTAGTGGCCCATAGTGTCGTGTGTTGAGAGGCTCTTCTCCCAGCTGGTGGCATTATTTTGAGAGTTGGTGGAAACTTTAGGAGGTGGAGACTAGTTGGAGAAGTAGGTAACAGGGAGTGAGTCCATGGCAGGTCTCTTGTCCTTGGTCTCTTCCTCCCAACTCCCTCTTTCCTTCCTGCCTGTTTGTCAGTCATGAGGTAAAGAATTTCTTCCACACATTCCAGTCACCATGATGTTTAGCCAACCATGGGTTGAACTTTCTGAAACAGTGAGCTGAAATAAATCCATCCCCTCTCAGATTGTTTCTATCAGGTTTGGTCACAGCGATAATAAAACTGACTCATACAGAACCAGTCTTCTAGGACTTTCCTTGGCCCCAGTAGTATATGACTTTGAGTAGATCCCAGAGAGCAAGGTCATTTGAACCAGAGATGGTGGCTCTCAGCTTAGCAGGAGGATTTAGGGGATAGGGAGCAAGCTGTAGGTTTGCCCAGCCCCCAAGTGTGATGACACAGAAGTTGAATCAGCCTCATGTTATTCTATGAAGTAACCCTGGTGTTTGGTAAACTCACTGTGGTATAAGACCTGCTCAACAAACACACTGTCGAATTCCATTCCTCAAAGGCCGCCAGAGGGCAAATCAGACAAGACAAAGATAGTGTCTGAAAGGCCCCCAGACCCACCCGTCTATGCAGCACTGAGCCAGCTGTAAGCGCACAGCCTGAGAGAGACTGAGGCCTCATCCCCTCCTTCACGGGTCACCCCTATTCTTGGGAAGAGGTGACAACAGTAGCTAGCAAGGCCACCCAGCAGGGTCACCCACTCCAGTCAGATGTTTCCTCCCTGAAGATCCACTGTCAGCAAAATTACACTAAACGAAACATAGACAGGGGTCATGCCCTCAGACATTTCTCCCACTGTGCTTCCTGGACTTCAGGTCTACAGAAAACTGTTTTTAACACTAACACACACATCCTTCAGGGTCACTCTTCCTTGTCTGGCCTTCCTTCTCAGCCACAGCCTTTCTTTAAGGCAGTGGAGGGGGTAGAAAAGGAGGCTGTGAAGCCATTTAGAGGTTCCCCACACATTACAGAGGGGCTCTGGGAAGCTCCAAGCAGATATGGACCCCTCCACCAAGCCAGGAGAGTCCCCGAGACTTTAGACACAAACCACTCATCCTATGTCTTCCTTTGGCTGGCATTTTCTCATGCCCTGACTAGACAAAGACATAGGTACCATGTATCAAATCTGCATATCAAAAGACCACAACTAGGTTTGCCCGACCCAGCAGAGGGCTGGAGAGGGCATACACACTGTCAGGCTAGTGTCGAAACCCAGCGAGCCTCTCCCTAAGGTGTTACAACATCCCAGCCCCTACGGGACAGAGGACACAGGGGTGGCTCCCCAAGGCTCGTAAACAGTGGGACTTAGGCCTCTAATGGCTTGGCCTAGGTATGGTTTCACTCAAGTCACCATAAAAAGGCTCTACCCCAGCTCAAAGCAGGAAGAAAATGGGACTCCAATGCTAGTCAAAGCCCCTGAAAAAGCCAACAGGACCACAGCATTAAACAGTTATTGACGGGTTACAGAATACACCTGTGGAAGGGGGTCATCTGAGACTACCAGAGGGAGAGGAGGTGGAGGAGGATTCATCGCCAGCTGTACTCTTGGCAGCGAATTTCTCAAGCTTTGCCTGATAAATCCCTCTTCTAGGGGATGAGCGCCACAGTCAAGATAATGTCTCATGTCATTGTGGGTCACTGGGTCATCCACAGGTGTACCTGACTCCTTACCAGTCAGGTTTGTCTGAGAAATGGGCATTCTCTATGCATGGAGATATAGGAACAGGAGATATAGGATATCTCGTGACACAGAGATATCCTCGTAGCTGCCAACCTCACATACCAGCCCCTTGTACACCCATGGGCACCCATGAAACTTAGTCTCTGAACGAACCAAGCCAAGGACCAGGCCTAATGACCACCTGGGTATGTACACAGGCACACACATCATCTCAAGTTCCTCTCAACCCTCAATGACCATATATAGAGGTGGATCATCAAAAGAAAACTCTACAAATGACCCCACAACTCTCTACATTTACAATCCTCAAGACCCCGTGAACCATCTCCCCCTCCTGCTAGAGCCCTTGACCCCAACAAACGCTGTCACACATGAACTGTGTCTGGCATCTTCCTGACATCCAAAGTCATCTCCACCAGACACAGGAATGAACTTGCATATGCCACCACCCCTTCCCATGTCAGAACCGTGGGCCACTGGTACCCAAAGCCCCCGGACTCACCGCTGGAGCAGTCAGGGCCTCCCCATCCAGGCTCACAGTGGCAGGTATCCGGGGAAACGCAGCGGCCATGCATACACTCCTCGGTGCACAGGGCTGAGGGCATGAGAGGAAAGAAAAGCAGACAGTGAGGACCAACCATCTGGACACAAAGCAGAAGCCACGTCATCATGGGTCCCTGGTCCCAAGGATGCTCCAAACGTATCGTTGGCTTGGGGGATAAAAATCAAACTTAACAGGACTTGAGTTGTTTAACTCGAAATGTGTCTGACAAGAGGGTCTATCTCAGCCTCACTTCCTAAAACTAAACCCTAGCCTGAGACAGGGCAGCCTTGGCTTTTTGGTAATATTGCCTTCAGGTACTAGAGATGTAACTCAGCTGACAAAATCCCCAGTACCTCATAAACCATGTGTGGTATCAACACTAATCCCAGCACTAAGGAGGAAGAGGAAGGAAGAACAAGACCTTAGGGTCATCCTCGGCTACATTGTGAGTTGGAAGCTAGTCTGATTACCTTAAAAAGATAATCTCCTACAGGCTGATGTGGTGATACATGCCTGTGAGACTCAGGAGTGTGAAGTTAGGGGATCAAGATGAATTTGAGGCCAGTCTAGGCTGTCTAGAGAAACCCTGTCTCAGAGAGAGAGAGAGAGAGAGACAGAGACAGACAGACAGAGACAGGCAGAGAGAGACAGACACAGAGAGAGACAAAGACAGAGAAACAGAGAGGAGAAAGAAAAAGGGAAAACTGGGGTGGGATGGTGGGGAGGGGGTGGCTGGAGAGATTGCTCAGTAGTTAAGAGCACTTGCTACTCTTTCAGAGGACTCAAGTTCAGTTCCCAGCACCCACATCTGGCAACTCACAACTACACTGTAACTCTAGTTCCAGGGGACCCAAGGCCCTCTGGCCTCCACTGGCATTCACATCCATGAGGCACATGCTCACATACACACATGCACACATGACTAAAAGTAAAATAAATCTAAAACTATAAAAACTCCAGCCGGGCGGTAGTGGCGCACGCCTTTAATCCCAGCACTCGGGAGGCAGAGGCAGGCGGATCTCTGTGAGTTCGAGGCCAGCCTGGGCTACCAAGTGAGTTCCAGAAAAGCCAAAAACCAAAAAAGAAAACCCCCCCCCAAAAAAACAAAAAAAAAAAAAAAACAAACAAACAAAAAACAAAAAACAAAAAAAAAAAAAACTCCAGTGTTGGATTTGTGGAGCTCATACACAAGCCAGAGCCCTCCATGACACTCCCAAACTCTTGCCACACTTGTTCCGCAAATCTGTCCCCTCCATCTTTTGCTGGCCCCAGGTTCTCCTCGCTAAAGTCCCTCATGTAGCAGGCTGCCTGGCAAGTGCAGACACTGTGCCCCCACCTTCCTGCCCCCCCTCCTCAAACATCCCTATTTTGGGGTTCTCAAATGTCAGCAAATCTGCAAAGTATACAAATGCTGAGGGGAAAAAGCAACAGCTAATTATAAGAAAGTAATTAAGAGAGACATCCACGATGATGATAATTGTAATTAGAAAGTGCCTGGCAATTTCTTATCACGCAGTCAAATGCTACAGCCCCGGAGCCGCCAGGCTAGGCAATGAGCAGTTTCCGTCCACCGCACCGGCGCTGAGGAGTCTATTGACAGCCAGTGTGAGGAAGGGAGATTATGGCTCTCTCCTTTCGATAGAATCCACATTTTCCAAGGTCACCCTTTGCTCCCCAAGAGATCTGCCCCACCACCTAATCCATCAGCCAAGAATTACAGAAACCCCCACATGCTACCTCTACTAATTTTGCAGGCTCGGGAAATCAGCAGCTATCATCAACCCTGTCAATCTCCCGGGTGGGCTTGAGATAAAGGGCTTTTACTCTGAAAGCAGAGAGAATTCATCTTGCTGTCTGTTTCTGGCCTGGGCTGAGGAGCAGGTAGCCTCCTCGGGGGAGTCTGGAGGGCTGCCACTGACCTGCTGCTTGGCCTAGATGCTAACTTGTGTGACAATGGCCTTGTGATAGTTGGTGTGGGGTCTTCTAGCCCTCCCCTAATGCATACGCTGGCCCTGGAGCTACTGCTCCTATAGTTACTGCCCTAGCTCTGTCTAGGTCCCCAGGCAGGGAAGACACCGGGAGAGCCACTTCAGATGGCCCACAGGTCAGAGGTCTGTAATCAGCCTGTCCCTGCATAATCTACACAAGCGGCTTCTGAGGAAGGCCCTGGTTTGTGCTAAGGACCTCCATAGCCCCAGTACTGGAGATCCCTAGGGATGGCTTCCCCAGCTCCCTGACTAGGGAATCAGGCTGAGCCTGGATCTGGGGACCAACTCTATTTAGAACCACAGTGACCGGCTCACTGGGTATTATCAAGACCCTAGCCAGTCACTGCTATGCCAATGACATTCTGAACAGGTTCAAATGGGTCTATGTCCCCGGAATACACAGGAAAGCAGGTGCCCATCTTTTGCTCCCCATCTCATGGCAGCCTGTTGGGCTTTGCCAGCTCCCAGTGATGGCCTTGCTGCTCTCTCTCCTCTGTCACCATCCCTGCAGGCTGAGGACCCTGTGAGATGCACAGCTGGGCCTGCTTAGATCACAGCTTGTCAGCTCAGCTCAGTGAGGATACCTCCAGCTGTTTGTTTCCTGAGTGCAGAAAACCCAAACTTTGACCCTGGGATCTCTGCCAAGGTAGTGGGAGCCTTCCATGAATTCTCAACATGCAGAGTGTTGGGGGCAGAAGAAACCTCAGAGAAAAGAGAAAATAATATCCAGCCCCTTCATTGTATGCACGGAGAAACTGAGGCTCGAGGACCCATTTTCTCAGACAGATATGACCTATCAGTCAGCCAGGAGTGAACTCGGGTAAGCTTCCTGGGGGCTATTGAAGGTGGAGGGAGGTGAGGATACTCAGACTGTGAGACTTCCTTTTTACTCAGATACACCATCTCCCCCATCCTGGCTAAGGAGCGAGAACTTAAGGTCCAGCCCAGAGTGCTGTAGCTGGCCCTGGAGGGCTCAATGAGAGCTGGAGACAGGCCAGAACCAGCTTCCACACACTGAGCACCCTGCAGAGGGAGAGGACAGGGGCTGTGACCACCTGGAAGGAGGGAAGAGGGAAGAGCAAAGCCTCAGGCAGCATCTCTGGGATCCCAGAGACCCGGGACACTTGCCTAGCCTCTTGCGTCCTCTCCTTGGCCAGCAGGAATGGCCTTTGGGTATTCTGAGCAAGCCAAACAGTGCACAGCCTTCTCCCTTGGTCCCTTCCAGGGTCCTAGAGACCCAGAGCACCAGTTGTCAAGCACTATCCCACATGCTGTAGCCACAACCCCCGGCTTAGACCTGTGTTCAGAACACTGGCCCCCAACCCACACATGCCAAGCAGCCAGTCAACAAGCTCCAGACCCACTTCCAGGGGTGTGGGTGAGCTCCCTATGTTCCCTCTAGACCTCACTGTCCCTCTCTTCCTCGTCCTTCTACTGCGACCACACTGTCTGCTTTTTAAAACCTCAATCTGTTCATATTTCATAGGTGTTGTTTAGACAGATGTTTGACTCCTGAAATATTGATGACAAACACTCGAGGCTGTGATTGCTAGATCTGGCATTTGGGGCACTGTTTGAACACCTGGGGGAAGAGAGGAGAGTCGCCTGAAGGTTAGCAAAGTTAAGATACCATGGCAGTCGAACTCCAACCCCAGGGTCCCAAGGGAGCCAACGATAAGCAGCCCCTCCACAGAAGCCTGGGACTCGCCCAGCAACTGTCCCTTTTTTTACCCCAGATGCCACATAGCTGACCCTGTGGAGGGACCAGGTTAGGACCCTGCCGTCCCTGACTCCTTCTCTGGCTCCTGCAGCTTTACCGGAGGATTTTAGACAAGTCTTTCTCTCCACTTCATGTCCGTGTGCTCAGGAGCAGGGACCCCAATGCAGACTCGATGGGACCAACCTCAAGTCAAGGGGAGTAGGCAGCCCTCCTCCTCTCCAGCCCTACTAAGAAACCTGAACTCCTCTCTCAGTCCCCTCTCATTGCCCTCCCATCCAATCTTGCTTCTAGCATCTTCCAACCTCCTGGCATGCTGGGAACACTGCTGCTGAGAAGCAGGTTCCTGGAGCTAGGACACATGGCATCCAGAGCAGCACAGGGGTTGACCACGGGGGTTATTCGGTGGCTCTGCTCACCTCTATCCCTGGGTTAGCCCCCAATTCAGTGGGGGATGGTGGCAGGCTAGACCTCACAGGCTGTGGGGATCAAGTGAATTGATCAAGGGTAGTATCAGGGCACAGCAAGTGCTAGAGAAGCCTTGCTGTCACTGCTAGCAGGGTTTCCTTGGGCCTCATGATGTCATCCTGTGACACTTGAGCCTTTTTCATCACACACACACACACAGACACACACACACAGACACACACACACAAACACACACACAGACACACACACACACACACATCACACACACAGAGACACACACACACAGACACACACACCACACACATACACACACACAGAGACACACATACACACATATAGACACACACACATGCACACACACACACACACACACACACAGAGTTACCCTCACTCACATCCTTTATTGTGGTTCATGGTGGGTGGTCTGCAGGGGTCTGCTGGCAGATCCCTGGTGGGAAAGAATGTCATAACCTAAGTTAAAATCTGAGATTTACCAACTACTACTGCTCCACCAGTACCATAAGCTAATGACCCCCTTGCATGTCTTGAGAACCACGGTATCCACCTCAGAATTGTTGCAAAGACTGAATGAAATGCTATGGGGCTGACGAGATGGGTCGTGGATAAAGGCACTTGCCACCAAGCCTGACAACATAAGTTTAATTCCTGGAACCCATATGGTGGAAGGAGAAAACCAAGTCCCATAAATCAAGTTCTGACCTCCATAAATGCACTGTGGCACATACATGCCTCTTCCCCACCATACTCCATTAAATAAATAAATGTAATACATAAACACTTAGATGAATACCCAGAATATATTGTGTCCAAAAAACAAGAGCTGCTGAAATCTCTTCACACCCCCACAACATTCATTCTCATTCTCTCTCTCTCTCTCTCTCTCTCTCTCTCTCTCTCTCTCTCTCTCTCTCTCTCTCTCGTCTACGCACACACGCACACACACACCCCACACTCACAGGATTATCACATATGTCTGTGCACGTACACCATACGATCTGAACCCCTCACATTGCCATGATCATGTCACACACAGGATCGTCACATGTGCCTATGGGGTGTAGTATACTCTGGAGTCTGGGCTGATGTCTAAGAAGGTGACAACCACTTTCATTTGCTGCCACTTCCTGTAGAAGGGTCTCCATTAATTCTTGTCCTGCTTTTGTTTGTACATTTTCTGAGTACCCACTATATGCTGGGCCTGGAGATTTCCCGTGAGTTATCTCAACCTTGTACTCCATAGTTTGATGTCAACTTGACACAAGCTCAGGTCATCTGAGAGGAGGGAACCTCAATTAAGAAAAAGCCTCCATAAAAATCAGGTTGTAGTGTAGCATGAATCTTAAAAGTTCTTATTAATAAAATCAAACCTCAGCCAGGTATTGGGGTGAACACTCACCGGATCCTCAGCTGGTCTAGTTTCCTCAGACTGGAGGCCTCTGAGTCCTCATCCAGAATGGGTCTCAGCTGAACTGCTGCTAGAAGCCTGAATGCTTAACCAGCCCAAATTCTTCTCCAGGCCAAATGCCTCTCCAGGGCAAATGCCTCTCCTTTCTGGTCCTCACACCTTATATACCTTTCTGCTTTCTACTGCCACTCCCTGGGATTGAAGACTTGCTTTCTGAGATTAAAGGCGTGGGTCACCATGCTTGGGTGTATCCTTGAACACATGAATTTCTGCCTCTGGAATGCCAGGATTAAAGGCGTATGCTACCACTGCCTAACCTCTATGTTTAATATTGTGGCTGTCCTGTTCTCTGACCCCAGATAAGGTTATTAGCATACACAATATTTTGGGGAACACAATACCACCACACTGTAGGCAAGCCTGCAGGGCATTTCCTTAATTAGTGATTGTTGGGGGAGGGCCCTGCCCACTGTGAGTGGTGCCATCTCTGGGCTGGTGGTCCTGGATTCTATAAGAAAGCAGGCTGAGCAAGCCATGAGGAGCAAGCCGGTAAGCAGGACCCCTCCATGGCCTCTGCATCAGCTCCTGCCTCCAGGTTCCTGCCGTTTCAGCTCCTGTCCTGACTTCCTTCGCTGAACAGTGGTGTGGAAGTGTAAACAGAACAAACCTTTTCCTCCCCAGCTTGCTTCTGGTCCTGGTGTTTTACCACAGCCAGAGAAACCCTGACTAAGACAAATCTCAACCTAAGGCCATCCCAGCATGCTTTGGAGAGTTCACTTTCCTAACTTCCTCAAATGTTAACCTCAGGGAGATCCCCTCTGAGGTCTCCAGCCCCTGGGGGACATAGGCTGCTTCCTCCTCAGTTTTGGTAAGCCCCCACACAGTAGGTGCTCTGTATGGGTCCCACACTCCGCCATTTGAGCAGAGCACAGTGTTGTACGTGTAGGGAGCTCAACCTCAGAATATTTTCTTCTCCTCCACCTGCATCTACATCACGACCTGTCAGTGACAGGAGCCCTCATCCTGCCAATCAGGATGACCCTGTTCCTTCCCCAAAAATCAGACTACAAGCCAGTGTTGACCCCCATAGAATGCCTTCACCCCCTCTCCTGACCCCCTCACCTTCCCTGTGCCCAGGGCTGACCTCCATGGCCCGTGTCCCAGGCCTCCTCATCCTCTGGCTCCTGGGTAGGTCCAGCCGGTGGGAACAACCAACAGGCAACAGGAAGGGAGGTTGTACCGTGCGAGCCTAAGGTCCCAGGGATTGGTTCTCAGGACTGAGGGATGGCAGCGGCTCAGATAGATAGATGCTATGCCGGTTCTCAGCGGTTTCCCCTGACCCTCCCCCTGCCTTTGTTGGTTTATTGTTTTGAGATGAGGTCTTATGTACTCCAGGCTGACCCCAAACTCACTATGTACCAGAGGACTGCCTTTAAATTCACCCTTCGGCCTCCACCTCCCAAATGCTGGGGTTACAGAGCACACCATCACCCAGTTTGTGTGCAGCCAGGGATACAGTCCAGGATGCTCTGTGTGGTAGGCAAACACCTTAACCCACTCAGCTACTTCTGCAGCCCTTTCCCACCTTCATAAAAACCATCACTTTATCATCAAACTCTCCCCAGGGACCCTCCCCATCACACCCCCCATCTCTTTCTGGAAGCCTAACTGGTCCAGAGCCATGCTGGGGTCTGAGGTCACCCACGGGCTGCTCTCAACCATACGCTGCCTTGCCACCGGGACCTCAGGTGGAGACAGGCAAGCGGCAGTCCCAGACTTGGTGCTGACTTGCTGTGAGAACGTAGCTGAGCTCCTCCCTCCCTCAGACCTCCATTTCCATGTCTGAAACGAAGGGGTTAATGGCATGACCCGAGTCACTCTAGCTCTGGGTGTGGGGGGCTACAGCGCAGCAGCTTTTGGTTTGGTTCATTCATTTCGAATGAAGCTTGAGAGGAGCTAAAGAGATAGCTTAGTCAGTAGAGGACCTGCGTTTGAACCCAAGAACCCAGGTTTAAAAAGCCATGTTTGGTGATTCACGCATGTAATCCCAGTACAGGGAGGCAGAGAAGCAGATCCCTGAGGCTCCCTGGCCGGCCAGCCTAGCCTACTTGGTGAGTTCCAGGCCAGTGAGAGATGATGTAAAAGAAAAGACAAGATGGACAATGCTTGGGGAACAACGTTCAAAGTTGTCCTCTGGCGTGCGCGCGCGCGCGCACACACACACACACACACACACACACACACACACACACACACGCACACGGCAGGGGGAGAGAGAGGGAGAGAGACAGACCTGAAACACGTACAAACATGTATACACACATACAAAATCAGCTTGGTGCAGGGACAATGTGTTCTGAGGAGCAGACAGCATTTGGAGGGGCAGGTCTTTGGGGCAGAAGGAGTTTGCATGGGCAGCTCCTCAGCAGACAAACTATGGAGACAACACTGGCCTTCCTGACCACTGGCTGCCCCTCATGGTGGAGAGCCCCTTGAATCAATTCTCCATTCTATTAGCATTCCACCCAAGACGACCCATGAGTCCCCAAGGTGCTCATGGTAATATATTTTGCCTGGCTGCTTGCAAATGGTCTCACTAGTTAATGGAACTATAAAATTCCTTCACATGAAAAGGTCAAGACAAATAAAGACATGCTTCCTGGCCCCATACCAAGTGAGGACCAGAGAAGGTCTAGGGTCCAGACACAGGGTAGCCTCCGGAATTCCATGGCATATGGCTTCTGGAGCTTCCCATGACCCCCCTTTCCCCCTGTGCCCCAAGGCACATTGACCAGCCCGGCATTAGCATTCCTGGCAGGAGCCACCGACCAGGTTGTCATTGGATTCTGCTTAGAAACAAAATAACCTCCATCCAAGTGGACCCAAGTGCCAGTTCTGAAGTGACATGCTTAGCATGAACAATTCTGCCATGGCCAAGGTCACAATCCCTATATGACATGTATGTATGTGTCTGTGTCTGTGGAGGGGGACTTAGGAATCTCCAGGGAGCTCTGAAACAATCTAGAGATAAGTTTCCCCCAGTAATCTCTGTAATCACCATCCTCAGCCAGGAAGAGCCAAGTCAGCTGGCTTTTCTTCTCCGCACATCTGCTCTTGGCTTTGGGCGGCTACGGCCATGTTTAACTCCAGGACACGAACAGTCATGTTTAGGAAGGCAGCTGTTCCCCTGCAGAACTGCGAGGATATAAAGGACACAACATCTCCCTGGTCTGGGGAACCAGGCCTGCAAGTTCCACCCCACCTCACTTCCACCCTCTGAGCAGGGCCCTAGCACCTCATCTTCCTTTCAGGGCACTCTAGTTGACTGCTACCCTGTGGTGCTGTGCTGTTCTGTACTGGGTTCTTGCTCGGCCATTCATTAGCTGCATGTCTTTGGGCAGCCTTCTGACCCTCAGTGTCCTCACCTGCCCCATCTGTGATCCTGCAAACACCAAGTAAGTGAAAGCCTGCCAAGCACCTGCAACAGGAGCTTCCGGCTGTGCCCGTTCCCCCACTTGCTACTGTTATTCATATTCCTCTTCTGGGGACTGGGTAGAGAACCCGGGACAAAACACACACACACACATTTTCAGCTCAGAGGATGATCTGAAGGCCTGAGTTAGGGCCAGGAAGAATCCCTTGTTAGTGGAGGCAGGGAGGGAGAGACAGCATTGACTGGGAGCATTAGGGGTATGGGGACGGGGAATGGGAGAAGCCACAGTCCGGGTCAGCTCACGGTGGACAATCACCCACCAAGGGCAACATCGTGTACAGCTCCTTTCTCTTCTGGCTCTCTGAGAAAAAAAAAATGGAAAAAGACCATGACCCAGCCCCTGAAACTTCTCTCTCATGGAGGCCCAAGAGCTGTGCTGTGTGCGTAGTGAGTGTGTGTGTAAATGTGTCTACCTGTCGTGTTCACTTTCAGGCCACCTCCTCCAGGAAGCTCCTCGTGACTGCATAATCCAACCCTGCCCCAAGCTGGGCCAGGACCCCTCCCTGCTTTCTAGCACCCAGCTGGCCCCATAGGCCACAGCACTGACTTCTCTATTCTGCTCACTGAGCTCCCGCCAACAGAGGCAAGAAGGAGGTCTCTATCTGATATCTCAGTGTTCCAGCATGGAACCAGACATGACAGAAGCATAGTCAACAGGAACTGGACCTCTGTCCTGCCCCATCCAGGACCCTCCATCTCCTATGTGGGCCATGCCAGTCTGCTTGAGGGTGAACGGCTATATAACTCAGCTAAAAGACCTGGCTATGCTAAGCCCCAACACTCCATTGGGGTCAGCCAAGGAGTTGTGCTTATTTGTTTGTTTTTAAGACAGAGTCTCGTAGTCCAAGCTGGCTCCACTTACTATGTCACTGAAGATGATTGTGAACCTCTGATCCTCCTGCCTCTACCTCCTGGGTGCTGTGATTGCAGGCTTGTGCCACTACATCTGGTCCTTGCAATCCTGAGGATGGATGAGATCCAGGGCTTCCAGAATGCTAGGCAAGCACTCTACCAACTTAGCTACATCCCGCCCCGACAAAATGCTTTTTAGAAAAATGCCGGGTGACTGTAGCTCCCAACGACTTGTCACAGCCAAACCCAGTGGAGAAGACTGCAGCCTCCCATCCCATTCTAGAGCCCCCGGGGAACCATCTGTCATCAAGCGCCAATGTCAGATAATAACACCTCTCCCCACCCCACCCACATCAGGGGACCTCCCTCACATCGCTACCAATCATCCTAAGATATTAGCCTGACTTGCTTCAAACATGGCTGAACTTCGAATAATGGTTTACCAATTAGAATTGCCACCTGTCAGAACGCTGCTATCGGGTCCCCGCATGCTGCAAGCCTGCCAACCACGCGGCCTGATAAAAGCCCTGGCCTGGCAGTCAGCAACCTCCAGGGTGCAGAAGGCCCAGGGTCTGCTCCTGGCAGCCCAGCCTTCCCTGCTTTGTAGATGATTTTCCCAGTGAGCTGCTCCAACCCCCAGCCTGTGTCCCTCAAGGAGCAACAGCTTTCAACTTGTTAATGACGTTGGAACATACGGCCTGAGTCAGCAACCCTCAGCACACGACCCAAGGAGAGTTTTTTCTAGGTCTTTTTTTTTCCCCGTTTGACAGATGCCAGACTTTCTCCAGAAAGACACATTCCAACTGATTGATTTTTTTTCCTTAGGAAATTGATCCTCGCCACCTACGAGGCAAGCAAAACATGAAGCTTGTCAAGTGTTCTTTTTTCCTTCTCTTTCTTTCTTTTCTTTTTCAACACTGATCTAAAAAAAAAAAAAAAAAAGTTCTGCCTCTCTCTTAAAATTTGCCTTCCCCAAAGGAGTTGGCCACTTCTTGTGGCTTGTGTGACAGGGCCCCCAAAGAGGTGGTGATGGAGGATGGACAGATGGACCAGTGCCCAGTGCCTGTCTTCCATCAGACAGACCCCAAGTAGATCAGAGCAGGTCAGCATGTGGCTGTCAGCTGGACAGACTTGGGTGGGAGTCTCAGTGCCTCTCCCTGGCAAGCTGTGTAGCCCTGAGCCAATTAAAATGATAGAGTGTTAGAAAACCTATGGGTCTGTCTGGGTCAGGAGGGCAAAACAAGATGAAGCCTACAAAGGGTTGGGTAGAGTAGGCCCCAGCAAGGGCTCAGAAATCCTGGCTCAAGACATTACCACTGGTTTTAGAAGGAGCAGCATGAACTTGACCCTCAGACATGCTGAGCTCAGGGCCTAGGAGCTGGCTCAGTCAGTAAAGTGTTTGCTATGTAATCAGGGAGACCCGAGTTTGATTCTCAGCACCAGTGTAAAAAGCCAGGTACAGAGGCATGTGTCTGAAACCCTGGATCTATCTAGAGAGGCCAACAGGCAGATCCCTGGAGCCCACTAGCCAAGCCAGCCCAGCTGAATTGGTGAGCATCAAGTTCAATCAGAGACTGTCTCAAAAACAAGGTAGAGACAGATTGAGGAAATCAACTGAGGCTGACCTCTGGCCTCCACATGCACCCCCACACACACATATGCGGACACATATGCATGAACACATACGTACATACAAGGAAAAAGATAAACATGCTGAGCTCAGAGACTTCTGCTGACACTCAGAACCACGGTATCTTTGCAGAAAGGGCCAAGTAATAACACTGTCTGTCTCCACTTCAGCTAGACATTAGCATCTGTAGCTCCTTGTCTAACATCTCATGCCGAATTCCATCCACCAGCTCTGTCAGCATCTAACGTCTGCTCTGCTCCAGCCTCCATCCGCTGCAGCGTAACTCCAAGTGAAAATGGCACTCTCCAGCTCCTAGGCCTTTGCACTGACTGGCCTCCCTTCCTTACCTGACTGACGGAGGTCTCACTTCAAGGTCACCCACCTTAGGAAGTGGTCCCTGAACAACCTCAGTAAGTTAGGTGATCCTGAGACAGCTCTCTAGCACCTTCCCTGCCCCATCCTGGTCACGTGACACCGCTTGGCTGGAAGAATGATACTGTTTATTCTCACTGTCACATCCTGGGGTCCAGCACAGTACAAGCACTCAGCAGCTTCGTAAACAACTGTTGGATATTTGATGGAATGAATCCACATCGTCCCGGTCCTCTGGACAGCTCCGATTACTAGAAAGCTCTACGCTTCACTGAGCTGAAATCTGCCTTCTCAGAGCTCGGGTGCAGTACTGCCAAGCTTGCCCCTCCCCGCCTCTGGCTCCAGGTCCCTTCTGATTCCACCTGACCAGCCTTCCGGAGGCTTCAGGATCTGAAGTAGGCCCAAGACAAACTAGTAGGAAGCACAGCCCCCAGTAGGTATGTCTAGGACGCGTGGTGCCCACCCTGTGCAATCACCCTCCCTTTGGTATTAGTCTTTGTCTTGGGTCCACTCTGAGGCCGTCACCCTGTCTGCTGCGAAGGCCACCCCATGGTTCAGGAGCTAGGTACCTGTTGCATCCCCAGTAGCAAACAGCTCATGGTCCTGCTGGTTTTAAATCTCATTCCCATGAGGAGCTAAATTAGGAGCCGCTTAGCATCCCTTATTAATAGCTCTAGCAACTTCCCTGCCTTCCCATCCAGAACCTGTGCCCAGCCATAGGAGCCCTAAGTTCCCTGCACTTTCTGGGAGTGATTTTATGAATGAGTCCTCATCAAAGTGCAGCCTTTCATGGCGTGGATTGATAGGAATGTTCCACTTTACAGGAGTTATATATCACTAAAAAGATCCCTTCTACCCTGGCCTCCTTTGCCTCCCTGGCCTGAGAGTCAGGGATCTCCAGAAAATGGTTGGTTATTTGGCCTAAGCATCGTTGGGGTGGGAAGAGCAAGCTTCCAGAAGTTGATTTCTGTCCTCCAACCTGAACCATTCCTGACTCGGCTGAAGCCTACTGTCTCCTGACAACTCAACCGTGAGGATGGAAACACTTAACGTTGTTTAAAATGTTTAAAATCCACTACCGTTTGCTGTACAGCTTCTACCTGGTGAAGACAGGATCGAACTCAGGGCTGTACGGACTAAGGCAAGGAGACTCTCCCCACCATGGCCTCTCCGACAGACAGAACAATGGGTCTTGGGCCGACACTGGCAACCCCAAAGGGATGGTATAAAGCACCAGAGTGGCTCATGGACGCTAGGCAGAGGAGCTGGGGTGAAAGGTCGGGCCCTGTCTCACACACTCATCTGACCCTGATGCCTATCTCTGTCTTTTGGGGAAGAAGCTCAGCTTCAACGTGACAAATATGCAAGGTCACGTGCCACAGCACTGGTGACAGCAGCAGGAACCTGGGCACAAACTAACTGTCCATCCAAGAGTAAGAGTAAATCAGCACACACGCACACACACATATA
>CABHPQ010165963.1:0-50645 GCA_902168405.1 Peromyscus aztecus
AGTAGCCAGCACAACTCAGGCCATCTCAGTAGCCAGCACAACTCAGGGGGGTATCTCAGTAGCCAGCACAACTCAGGCTCATCTCAGTAGTCAACTCAGGTGCATCTCAGTAGCCAGCACAACTCAGGTGCATCTCAGTAGCCAGCACAACTCAGGCCATCTCAGTAGCCAGCACAACTCAGGCTATCTCAGTAGCCAGCACAACTCAGGCCAGCTCAGTAGTCAACTCAGGTGCATCTCAGTAGCCAGCACAACTCAGGCCATCTCAGTAGTCAGCACAACTCAGGCCATCTCAGCAGCCAGCACAACTCAGGTGCATCTCAGTAGCCAGCACAACTCAGGCTATCTCAGTAGCCAGCACAACTCAGGGGCATCTCAGTAGTCAGCACTTGCCCAGCAGGCACTAAGCCCTAGACTCCACCCTCAGCAGAGCAAAAGTCAAGAAAAACAGTGATGACCCATATGGGGCAAGAAGGCACCCTCTACATCAGTGGTTCTCCACCTTCCCAATGCTGCGACCCTTTAGTACAGTTCCTCATGTTGTGGTGACCCCCAACCATAAAATCATTTCATTGCTATTTCATAACTGTAGTTTTGCTACTGTTATGAATATCTGATATATGGGATATCTGATATCCCCAAAGGGTTGAGAATGGCTGCTCTACATAATATGACAAGAATGTCTTTGTCCCTCCCAATCTCCCTCTTCAGACCCCCCAAACCTCAGCAACTCATGAGAAAAGCAGGAGACAAATCCCAGTCAAGGAATCCAAAACACCTTACAGACGTCAAGATGAGCAAAAGCAAAGAACATGAGAAACTGCGGCAGCCACACCCCCAGGAGCCATGGCAACCCACGGCAATGTGGTACCCGGAACAGGAATGGAAGCCTGGGCTTCATGGCGACACACTGACATTGGCACACCACAGTAACGTGAGGTTCACAGAGGGGAGCGGGGACTGGGTTTGGGGGAACTCTGTGCCAACTTCACAGCTTTCCCCTAAACCCAAGCCTTCCTAAAACTCAGACTGCCTTAACAAAAGCCTCTGCTGGGCCAGGGAGACGGCTCAGTACACAAAGGTCCTTGCCACCATGCCTGATGACCTGAGTTCAAGGCCCAGGACCCACACAGTGGAAGGAGAGAACGGACTCCCCCACGTTGTCCTCTGACCTCCACACATGCAGTAAACTCACGCCCCCAGAATAACAAACGTTAATAAATTTAAAAAATTCTGCCGCATAACCAACACAAAACCTCAGGGACTCAATGGGGTTTAAATCCATCTATATTCTCTAATGAAGTCACATAATGTGCTAGAAGGAGGCGCGGGCCTTCCACAAACCTAAGTCACGGGACCTGAGAGCTCACCTGGGTGAGCACTCCCCAGGGGATGGACAGACACGCTTAGGCATCTCAGGAGCAGATCTGTCTGGTGCTGGAAAGCCTCCTGGTTGGGTGTACCAGGGACAAATCCCACTGCATTGGACCTGGCTGTTTCACCACGTCTGTGTCTTAGGCCTTTATCCTCATCCCAGAGGATGTCTTCCCAAGTTGATGGACAAGTGAGGCCTGTTATCTGGGCACTTTTGCCACTTCATCCCAAAGTGACATGATGCTAGAAACCACTAGCCAGCGTGTGCTTAGCAACCACGCTTTGCTCCCCACACACCTGTGTGCAATGTGATGTGTAAGTGAAATGGTAGTGGGCTTGCCCGGATCTGGCACTAAAGGGATCTGTAGGCTTCTGGAACACTCTCCCATGAAGCTAAGGTTTTTAGGACTTCTGCCTCTGATTCAAGCTGAGCTATTGCCACATAGCTCTCCCATCAGCTGGCACACAGAGAGGGGGTGTGGAGGAACACAGGAGCGAACCAGACAGGAGGCCTTACAAAGGACAGTCAGTCAGCAGGGAGGAAGGAGATAAACATCACCATAACAACCATCACGTACTGGCTGGCTGGCTGGCTCTAGAAAGAGGATTTTTATAATCTTAGAACCCCGTGGAGGCTGCTGTTGGTATCTGCACTTTGCAGAGGCGTGAGAGGGCATGGGAAGCAGCGCTAAGACAGGTGCCGGCCTGTCACGATCTGAAGAGCGTGAGCCACGACCACGGGCGGCAGTGGATGAATGGGAAGAACCCGGTGTGAGTGCTCTCCAACAGGCGAGGGAGTCTGGGGTTCGGACTTCCATATCACCATGTCACGGCTGTGGGGCTGCTGGGCCTGGTCCCTTGGGCCACACAATGGGCCAAAAGCCTTTCTAGGGTGACCACCGTGGGGAGAAGCCGGCTTCCAGGGTTTGAGCACCCAACGCTAAACTGACACTAAACCTTCCCCCGAAGGTGTCAGCGGACTCGTGAGCGCCAGAGCGTCACACACACACACACACACACACACACACACGTAAGTGTGCACCACCATGCACCTGTGGAGGTCAGAGGACAACTTGAAGGGGCCGGTTCTCTCCTTTTACCACATAGGTCCTACGATATTGAACTCAGGTTGGCAGCAAGTGCCTCGGCCCACTGAGCTGTCTCATCCAAGGCTCAGCCTTTAGGAACCCTGGTCACTGAGACATTTCTCCAGCCCATCTTTGACATGTCTCGGCCAGGCAGGAAGATGTCCAGCTTTGCTGACTTCATTTTGTATAGAAAAATAATAATAAATTGACTTGATAAGCTTTATCACATTACAGTCTCTCTTCCACTTCTCAGGCTCATTTCCTCCATAATGTAGCTGACCCACTGCCAGGGAGCTGACCTAACAAATGTCATAAAGGAAAGTTAATGTAATATAATAAAAAGGATTGTCCTTTGCAATCCATCTGTATACATGGCTCCAGAATGAATCTGCTTATTATTAACCTTGAACCCAAAGCTATGGTCTCCTCCATATGCTTCGGCATAAACATATGTATAAATTGAATTCTCTATAGTACCATCAATGAATGCAGGACACTGTTTGGGAAATAATGGACTGGCTTATAACTCTGAGGTTATCTCTGGTTCACAGAATGTCATCACAAACACAGAAAGCACTGTGCTTTGTGACCCCGCCAGCCCTCCCATCTGCCTGACGCACCCATCTAGAGTTAATTTCCCTAGACATCTAGGAACCTTGGCCATGGGAGAGGAGAAGTTTTTTTGTTTTTTTTTTAAACACTAACAGTCCAAATGGAAGGTTTATGTTCCTGAGGCTCACATCTTACCACAATGCTTCTGGAATGCAACTTGCTCAGAGGGAGTCGGTCTGAGATGTAGCCCAGAGGTCTGAGGACCTGGACCCCATTGGACATTCAGATTACAACTCCCAGAGGACACAGTGCACAGTGGTCCAGGAAGCTCGGCCCAGACTCGTCATATTTTTAGTCTGGCAGAGAGGAATTGGGTGACATAAAGGCCATGCATCACTCATACTGGAAAGTACATGGGGCCAACCTGAGATTACATGGGCCTCATCCCTTTCTTCCTAGGGGAAAACACAAAGGAGATCGTAATTGTCCCACAAACTCAACAGAGTCACTGAAATCTAACAGGAATACACGCACACTTGCACACATGTGCACATACACACCTGCCCTACAAGCTTCAGCTAGATGCGCCTATGTGACAACTTCGGGTTGAAAAGTCACTCAACAGAACAGCTCTGTAGGAACTGTGAACAGCAAATGGCCTGGGAACACGGAGAAGGAGTCTTAGAAACGTGTTCTCGCCTTTTCCTGTTCCGAGGGAAGTCAGGCTGAGCATGCGCATTGTGAGCGAACAAAAGTCTGTTTCAAGGTCAGTATCTTCTTTAGGGTTCACACAATGTCACCAAAGGACACCAACTTAGGGGGAAGAGCCCTTGATACGCCTTCTCCCACTCTCCTTCATATAAGCAACATCATCAGCCAAGAAACTGACTTCAGGACAGAAATATTAGTTTGCCAATAAGTGCATTTACCTTACAACTCTGTCACTATTTTATTAATATTACAGTTGCTTCTGAATGAAACCAGTCTGTAGCCTGAGAAAAATCACACACTTCGGGTTTTTTTTTTTTGTTTTTTGTTTTTTTGCTTTTTCTAATTCTGCTCAAAATTCACCTCTTAAGCCAGGCTTTCCTTGCCCACGGACAATTTCATCCTTTTGAAGGGATTTGGAAGCCAGGAGAAAGTATGCTTTCATTCTGAATAAATGCCTGCTACCCACAGGCCTGAGCACTGGTGCAAGGAAGACGTCCCTAAGTAGCTCCTGAGACTCCACTGATGGAGAAGATGCCTCAGAGTCCCTTCCTCTTATCGCCGATGAGCGCTGGTGATGGGACTCTGTGTTCCATTTTCCCAATAAACAATAGCAACCCACAGGATAGCATGCCCTAGAGATTAGGGCAGTGTGATCTGAAAAAAGATACGTCTAGAAAGACCCTTGTGATACCAGGAGCTTTTGTCCACCATTTATCCATTTTCAGTCCAAACAGAGGTGTCACCATGATCCACTGGTGACATTTTCAGAATCAGAGCAAACGGAATGTGAGCATCCTTCCCCTCACGCTTCACAACATCCCCACACTGTATACTTGATCCCAGCAGAGCCTGGAGATGGGACTGGGGGAGGGTGACCGCATGTGAATCTACAGCCCAAGGAAACCTGATCATACCCACACATCATTATAGACTTTCAGTTCTTCAAAGCATGGGGTTTTCGGCTTCCTCAGTTCTTGTCCATATTCCAAAGGAACGGTGGGGTGACGGTCAAGTCTACAACTTACCATGGCAGGACATGGTACTATGAGGCAACGGGTCTCAAGGACAATGGAAGCTTATAAGAGAGTACTTAAATCTGGGGGAGGTTCAGGGTTCCAGGGACTGGGGCCATCAAGGAAGAATACAATAGTACCCAAACCAGCTCCATCTAACAGCCCTGAGATAGGGCTGTGGAAGGGATGTCCCCACAGAGCCACAGTCCAAAGGCATATGGTAGATACAGGCACCCTCCAGGGGAAGAGGAGGGTGGTGCCAGGGTGAGGAGACAGGCAGGGTACTGTGGCTCTACGGCATGAGACTGTTCTATAAGCTTATATTCAATAAGCCATGGGTTATTCCATCTTATCAACGGCCCACTGGTGAGGAGTGCAGTTCACAGTGTATGCAAAGGCAGCAGGCTTATGTGGCCACAAGTCCACTTTCCTAAAATAACTGGCTGTACTGGGGCTGCGAGATGGCTCAACAGTTAAGATCACTCATGGCTCCTCCAATTCCCTGCTCTTGCAGAGGACTCAGACGCAGTACCCAGCCACCAGACAGCAGCTCCCAACCATCTCTAACTCCAGCTCTGGGGTATCTGACACATTCTTCTGACCCCCACAGGCACCAGGTACCCATGTGGTGCTCATACACATAAGATCATTTTTAAAAATTAAAATAAATAATAATAATAATAATCAGACACATCAACGTTTGAGTTGTGCCTGTAGGTTTTTGAGATCCATTAAGTCTAGTCAGATGCCAGTAAATAAATGACCCACGGAGTGCTGTGCAGTGGCTGGATCACCTCATCTGCATGTATGAGGGGGAGGGGGTCTTCCCAGAGGGAGCTGCGAACTAGACATTGAGTCCACCCACTCTGCCAGGCCAAAAGACACAGCAAGCACTCCTCTCAGAGGGAATGATGGGTGAAGGCTCAGATGCCCTGACAAGGCCCCTTCCGGTCGAACTGCTGAAGACTGTGGCAGGAAGTCCGCCTCCTGGACTGGGAGCCAGAGACTAGGACCGTGTGAAATACGCATCTGCTGATTTATCTACTAAACCATAGTGGTCCTGGGAGGATCTGAAGAACGAGACTGCTGAGACCATGGTTCTCCAGAACTGGGGGAAGGGGAGGGTTGGCGCACGAGTGTTAGTCAGAGCAGGAGGTTACCCCAGGAGTCGACTTCAACGGTTCTGAAAACTTGTCAAATGACCCTGGAGGCCAGAGCAGAGCCTGAACAGTATGGGTCAATGATGGGCAAGACCACACCTTCACAGAACTTAGTCATCCATAACTCTTACCCCCCATTTACACATGAACCTCATGTCAGGACTCACAGATGGAGCTGGGTCACTGGACCTATTTATTGGGTCCTCTTCCCAGTGCAGCCACGTGGAATAAATCTTTCTCCACTCTTTACTAATGTTTCTGTGTTTAATTATTCTATTGTCCTGGATAGTTTGATGTCAACTTGACACAAGCTAGAGTTATCTGAAAGGAGGGACTCTTAATTGAGAAAATACCTCCATAAGCTCCAGTGGAAGGGTATTTTCTGAATTAGTGATTGATGGAGGAGGGCCCAGCCCATTGTGGGTGGTGCCATCCCTGGGCTGGTGGTCCTGGGTTCTATAAGAAAACTGAGAAAGCCATGTGAGCAAACCAGTAAGCAGCTTTCCTCCATGGCCTCTGCATCAGCTCCTGCCTCCAGGTTCCCGCCCTGTTTGAGTTCCTGTCCCGACATCCATTGATGATGAACAATGATGTGGAAATATAAGCCCTTTCCCTCCAACTTGCTTTGGTCATGGTGTTTCGTCACAGCAATAGTGACCCAAATAAGACACCTAATAAGGACAGGTGGCTGAATCTAGTTTGTTAGCATGGCCCGGTCCCAGGTCTAACCCTATAAACTCTGGTACCATGGTGAGCTAAAGTTTATTTGGTATCTAGACCACTGTCAGAACATAGTAGCTAGCAATGAGTAGAGGCTCCAGCAATCAGAAATCTGAGGCAGGAGGACTGTTGTGAGTTAGCAGCTACCATGGACTACATTGTGAATACTAGGTTAGTCAAGAACAGGTAGAGCTAGAGATACACACACACACACACACACACACAGAGTTCTGAAATAAACAAAAAACCATAAATACACACATACTAGCCAACAGTGTGAGTTTTATAACTGTCATCATTATTATCTCTAGGGACAAACCCGTGTGGTACCAACAACACCCCAGGGAGAATCGAGACTTAGCCTCTCTGATGGGGACGTCCTAGAGACAAGAATAGTAGAGACGAAGCCTTAGCCGGTTCAGTGAGTCATTACACTGTGATTCCCATCCATGGGACACAACCGGGTGCCAGGATTGACATTAAGCAAAGCCCTGGCTTTAAGCTCGCTGAAGAATCCAGAGAAGAAGCACTTGTCTGGGAGGGGGACAAGGGAGAGAGCTGGATGGCTTCAGTGGGCCCAACAGAGCAGCAGGTCCTAGAACCTGGCTTTAAAGCATCCGCTGTTTGTCGTGCAAGCAGGAAGACGTGTGCCCAGCGTTGGAAGCAGACAGCAGCCAGAGACACCAAGGGCCTCCTGTGACATCCTACAGAGACAGAACTCTATCCCGTGGACACAGCACGAGCACGTTTGTCCCACTGCCATATCAGAAGCCACACAGACTGGATGGCTTCAACAATAAAGTGGTTTTCTCCAAGGTCTGGCACTGAAGGATAAGGTATCATCAGGGCTGGCTTCTCCCAAGGCCACTCTTAGGCGTCTGTGTGTCCTCACGTGGCCTTCCTGCGTGCAAGGGCAGTCAGTCCGTATCACCTTCTCCCCTCTTGGCAGGACACCACACAGGGTAAGGCTGACCTAATGACCTCATGAGCCTACCCCACCCACCCCTGGCACCTACTGGGTGCTAGAGATGGAACCCAAGGCCCTGCACTACTACTAGGCAAGCATTTTACCACTGAGCTACAACCCCAGTCCCTAACACCATCTGAGCTCAATCACAGTCTGTCACAGAGCCCTGTCCTTTCAAAGACAGCACCATTTGTGGCTCGGGCCCAGGGTACATGGGAATCTGAGAGGCACCATCAGCCAGAGAAGACTCCATGGAAGGCCTGTAGGGAGGAGAGCAACAGGAACAGACTCTCCTTTTTAGGAAGAGCAAGTGGTGGTGTGAAGATTGGAATGCCAGGCCGCTGGGGACCCAAAGCAGGAAGGTGGAGACTTTTGAGACCCAGGGAAAAGAAAAAACAGAGTGTGTTTACTGGACAGTGGCCATTTTTGCTTGAGACCAAGCTGTGGTTTATGCGCTGCACAGGCCCCCGCTGTGCTCTTGCTGGGTGGAGTCTGCCCTTCTGGCGCATTCTCTGGCTGGGCCTGCCTGATCCAGAGCTGCCTGGGCCCTGGGAACACCCAGGAGGAAAACAGGCATTGTCTCAGGAGTCCAAATCAAAACAATACGGCAGAGGGATGGAGGTCTGAGAGCCAGCCCTGCAGAGGACAGCTTAGAGGCCCCCGAGGGCCCATCAAGGCTCCTCTAACAAGCACCCCTCAAATAAGCCTGAGCAGGAGGCCCATTAACACTTCACAGGGGCAGACCTCAGGCCCTGCAGGAGGAACTTCAAAAGCACCCTAGCAGTTCAAAATGTCAGATGGCCATCCGTCAGGCCTGCTATCCCAGGAAGGAGCTGGCTGAAGTTAAGGAACGAGCTGGGCCCATAAATTAACTATCCCTTGGCCCCCATATGGGGTTTTATTTATTACCATTGAAGCCAACTGGGCTCCTTAAATTTAAAAAGGACCATGGCCTCTATAAACAGTGTATAGAAATACCTTCCAGAAAAAACACCAAGTACCCCTCCCCCTCTTAAGAAAAAAAAAAAAAGATGTGTTCTTGAAAATAATTCCCACTTCACTGAACTCTTTCCCTAAAGCACTATATAAAAATCCAACTCATGGTCAGCCTTTTATATTTTAAAAAAAAATAATAATAATAATGTCAGACATAATTACCAGTTTGCCCTTTGTTGAAATTAATTTTAGACATGGATTTCCCCAAGTCAGTAAGCTAGCTCACGCCAGCCAGAAACCTGTAACACGGCTGACGGGCTTGACACTCTCTCCTCCCCCAGACTGACGCCGACAGACAGACGTTCCTCCAGACTGCAGCACACCTGCTGAATGCCCATCAGCCCCAGCAAGCACACAGATCAGAGCTGTCTGAGAGGCACTGGCATCTCTCAGGAGATGATTAGTGGTGTAATGTCAGAGGCATCATACATGCTATTTCCATTAACACTGCTAGCTGCCAGCACAGGTTGACTAGCCCTGATCTCAAATGCTCCCAACCGGAAGCGTTTGATTTTGATTTTTCTTCTTCTGCTTCTTCCTCTTCTTCTTCTTCTTCTTCTTCTTCTTCTTCTTCTTCTTCTTCTTCTTCTTCTTCTTCTTCTTCTTCTTCTTCAAAAGCTGGAGTACCTGCCTATTCATAATCAGTTATCTGGGGATGGGCCCCAAGTACAAACATGAAATTTATATTATACACATAGCCGGAATGTAGTTTTGTACATCATTTTAGGGCTCCCATGTTTTGTTTTGCATGACACTTTATTTATTTATTTTGTACATGTGCAAGCACGTGGGTGCGCACGTGCCACACAGCACACGTCGGGAGGTCAAAGGAGAATTTGCCGTCATCAGTTCTCTCCTCCTACTATGGGTCCCTGTGCTCGAACTCAGGCCTGGCAGCAGTCACCTTTACCATCTCGTTGGCCCTCGCCTGTTTTGACTTCAACTTGTCACATGAGGTCAGGGGTGGAATTTTCTTTTTGTCTGTGCTAAAGAGTTCAAATTGGGGAGCATTCTGCGTTCCAAATTTTGGGGCCGGGGATCCTCTCCAGTGTGCTTGATTTTCCTGTTTTGTTAGCCCTCCAATCTCTTTGTCCCTTAGAAACAGAAACACAGAAATCGCTCTAGCCTTCACAGTGGGCTGACTGCATTCCAGGCCTGTGTTTTCACGTCTCTGAGCGCATGCCATCCTTGTAAAGATTCTCTCAGGTAAATGGTGCCCTCACCCTCATCTTACAAGGAAAGAAAATGAAGCTTGAGAAGGATAAGCAACTTGCCCAAGATTGAACGGGTGGAAAATGGAAAAACGGGGACCAAACCCCAAATCTGTGGAACACACCACTCTTGACTGTTCATTTATGTGACTATCCGTGGACAACTACAGACATGGGACTGTTTCCCAACTGGCCCCATCATGTTTGGAAGGTTTCTAATGTTTAACAAAATTCAAAGAATGACTCTGAATATGATGTGCTCTGAAGTCGAAACATATCTTTTGACAATTCCAAAGATTTTGAGACATTTATAGGATTCGATGCTATTCCCCAAACTGTCCTTCCTTCCATCTTTTCCCCCTGTTAACAAAATAAGCATTTACACTATGCAAAGAGTTACTTATGCAAAACATGAAACCCAACTCTAGAATTTGGGCTTATGAAAACAAATGAAATGTCCTCATGGGTTAGGTGTCTTGCCTTCTCAAATTCAAAAGAGAGACCAAAACAAAATAAAAATAAGCTTGTGTCAAGTAAAAATTTGATTTAAATGTTAGGAAAACATCCTTCACCCCAGACTGTAGGCTTCTTGAGGACAGAGGATCTGTCCGTTTTATCCCAAGAGCTAGCACAGAACTGATACACAATGGGTACTTACAAGCCATTGGTTAATATGACAGATATGGATGAGGAGACGGCTAGATGGAGCACTGGGTGAAATGGACAGATGGAAGGCTCTTTTCCCAGTGGTTAAACACAGGGATAATCTATAAAGGACCCATCCTCTCTATATTCTGCAAATACGAGTGGATGGGTGGATGATCAACGTCTGAGGCTGACAGACGAGAGGGTGTTTAGCTCAACGGTTAAATATTGAGAGTACCTATACGGAATGCATTCCCTACACATCCCTACATCGGAGTCTGCTCTCTGTCCAGATACTTAGTTTTAAACATTCTCTCCTAGATTTAGATAAAAGCATGAATCAGCTGCAGTTCCTGCTGGCTCTGGGACTTAGAGGGTCACGTGTGGGCTGAACTATGACCTTCCCCAAAGACAGGTCAACAGATTCCGGCATCCGAACTCTCAATGACTGTGTGTGTAAAAACACACACACTGAATGCAGATAATCTGTGGAGGGCAGCCCCATGTGCTGGTACCAAAACACATTTACAGTGCCCACCCCATTCCCAAGCAACATCTATTTTCAGGAAAGACACTTGGTTGGTAAGTGTTTGCTGCAGCACCATATGACTTCAACTGGGGAGCAAAGAAAAAAACCCAGGTGCTCTGGCTTTGGTGAACACCACCGTGGCATGGGTGCCTACCCTCCCTCTCACCAGCCAGGCTCAGAGGACTTCTAAAGATGCCCAAGGCATAGAATAAGGGGACAGCCACTACTTCCAAACGCCTGGGCATTGCCTGGCCTCCAGAGGATTAAAAAGCAAAAACCAAATGTAATTATCAATAATTTTCCTTTTCAAACATATTGATAACAGGTAAACACCCAGCAAGAGGGCAGAGGAGAAGCAGATAGCAGGAAGGTTACGCTGTCTCTGGTTTTACAAAACAACCACACGCAAAATACTGCATATGAAAACACTTAAGGAAATAACGTAACACCCGGCCCGGCAGACAAGGGAGCCAGAGCTCACCGTGAGGTTCAACGGCACAGTGGAGCTCGCAGAAGCAGGAAGGAGAAATGGGCATGCTTCCGGGTTTGGGGTCTTCTGCCTCCTGCTCCGACGTATTTGTCTTTGTCCCACAGACCCTTCTTGATTCTCATGAGGAGAGCCAGCCTGCAACCAGGTAGTTTCTAAACTGGAATCAGAACCCATTTTCATGAAGTTCCCAGGTTTTAAAAGGTTGAAGCCGGAATTTAAGCCAGCCTTCCTGACTCTGAAGTAGGTGGGTCTTCTAGGTGGTAAGAGCTCGCCCATTAAGAGCCAGAGGAAAAGGAAAACAAACTTTCTTTTCTTTCTGGTTTTTAAGATGTGGTTTCTCTGTGTAACAATCCTGGCTGAACTGGAACTCGCTCTGTAAACCAGGCTGGCTTCGAACTCAGAGATCCACCTGCCTCTGCCTCTGGAGTTCTGGCATCAAAGGTGTGTGCCATCGCTTCTCGGCCAAATTTTCCATTTCTAATGAGTCAAACATCACAGATTTTCTTGTTAGCATGCTTTTTTGTTCTTTTTTTTTTTTTTAAGCTAGTGTTTCAAATAGCCCAGACTTGTCTTGGACTTACTATGCAGTTAAGGATGACCTTGAAAGTATGCACCACCATGTCTGATGTATGAGGAGCTGGACATTGAACTCCACAGTAAACAAGCATTCCTCTAACCGAGCTACATCCCCAACCTCAAAATGCATGTGAATGTGTGTGGATTCTACATACATACATGTGCTGATACACATGTATGTATGGGAGGGGTCCACACACACGTATGTGCAGAGGCATGTGTGCGTGTGTGTGTGTGTGTGTGTGTGTGTGTGTGTGTGTGTCCAGAAGTTGACACTGGTGTCTTCCTTTATCCCTCCCTCCCCACTCTGTTGCTAAGGGAGGCTCTTGGCTAACCAGCTCATCCTGAGGATCCTAGCCCCACCTCCCGAGCACTGGGATTACAAGCAGGCCATGTACTTGTGGGGCTTCTCCTTGGCCCCTAAAACAATAACTTTCTTAATTAACATGGCCCAACAAACAGAGATAACGTGTTGAGAACACGAGTTCAGCCCAAACCTCCTGAATATGGCCGCCATGTTTAAAATCCTCACATCAATTATTCTACAGCACTGTTTAGACTCTATTGAAGATGATGAGAAAACAAAACAAAAAAAAAAAAAAAACAAAAAACCTGTACTATAAAAGTTCCCAGATGTGACTGGGAGTCAAACAGCACTGAGGAGCCACCTCTAGAGCATGAGAAGGTGTCTAGGGGTCCAAGTTGGGGTGCTGCTGGTATTTCTCAGCACCACAGATCATCTGGATAACTAGCCTGCCTGGGAACTCTAGCAGTGCACGTATGTGAGTCACTGGGGCAAAGGTTGAAAACTTCTGCCTCCACGTGGACACCCACCATATGCCATACAGTCTTCTGCAACCCTTAGATCGTCAAGACTGGCCCACATAGACCCACTTGCAGATGAGAAGACCCGGGTTCAGCGAGCGATGCTGGTTTGCGGGAGATCACCAACTGCACAGGGCTGAATTCTCAGCTTTCCCCGGAAATCGCGCTCTGCGCTCCTGATCTGCACAGAGAAATCCCCTTCCGAGGAGGAGAAGCCAAAACAGACGCTACAATACGGGGATAAATGTGTTTGAGAAGCCGCCGCCGCCAGGACAAGGGGTGCCTTCATTTAATTTCACGTTATTGACGACTGTACCTGGGGAAGAAACACCGTGGAAACAGATGCCCGATATTCTGAACTCCAGAAGAGACACGTTTTCTGGGCACAGGCAACCTCCTGTCTGAGGTCTCAGCACCAGGCAGGAATGAGGCCGACAAGCTCATTAGCCTGCAGCTCCGTCTGCCACTTGCCTGGCACCACGTTCAGCAGTGAGCAAAGAGGACAGAGGCCGGAAATGCCCACTGGCAGGAAAATAAGATCCAACTTCCCTCCAAGGGCTCCCTTTCAGACAGTGGAGCGAACCCAGATCCATTTTCCCCAATGGCCAAAGAACTCGGAACGCCCCCAGAGGGTGGAGTGACATTGTGACTTCCCCGCACAGGACCTCTCCATCCAACCCCTTCTGAGAGTAAAAGGACAGCAGTTCTTCCCAAGACACCTTGCAGCAAAGGCTGGAGTCCTGGTCTTGGAATTAGGCTAGATGTGGGAGTCGGGAAACCTTGGGTGCCCAGCTGCCTTGCCCTGCACACTCTTAATGCAGTATATCTTGGGGAAATGACTTCTGGTGGCCCTGAATACCCACAGTGGAGCTCAGAATGCCCGGCCCTCTCCCTCAGAGCCAATGGAATGCTGAACTGAAGACAGCGGCCATGACAAAGCGACAAAGTACCAGAGGGCTTTCATCCCCAAATACTGAACACAGAGAGGATGAGTCCTATCTGCCAGGACCTTCCTGCTGTGGAAGGCGCTGCAGAAACGCACACGGCCCATGGGAGAGTGGGTGTACGGGAAAAGAAGAGGAGGAGAGCCGGAAGAAGGCCTAAATTGTCCTGCTGGGGTCAGCGGCATCTAGTGCTGTGTCCTCAGAGACCTTCGGGTCATTCATCTGCTCACTGAATATGTATTAAGCAGCTGTCTGGGGAAGAGTCAGGGACTCTGAGGTCAACTATTATCCCATCATTACTATTATTTGGCTAAAGCAGCTGGAGGAACAAAGATACGTCCAATTAAGTGACACTGGGATTCCCCTAAGAGGTGAAAAAAGGCCGCCAGCAAGATCATAACGGGTTCCGTTCTTTCTGCTTTCAACTTACACAGCTCAACGGAGTGTCAGACAGTGAACCTCAAAACAAAAGGACACAACCTTCAAGGCCAGAGAGCAGAAGGGGTAGATGTACACCCATGCATGCACATATGCACGCAGGCCGGAGAACAAAAGGGGTGGATGTACACTCATGCATGCACGCACATAGCACACAGACCAGAGAACAGAAGGGGTGGATGTACACTCATGCATGCATGCACACACACACATCAGAGAACAGAAGGGGTGGATGTACACTCATGCATGCATGCACACACACACACCAGAGAACAGAAGGGGTGGATGTACACCCATGCACGCACATATGCACGCAGGCCAGAGAACAGAAGGGGTGGATGCACATGCATGTATGCACGCACACACGCACGTATGCACATATGCACGCAGGTCATGCACACACCACCTGCCAGTCTCAGACTGTCTGACCTCCTGAACAGATCAGAGTGAAACCAAGGCAAATGACTCTTCAGGGAAGTTCCAGGCTCCCTCTTCCCACATCTTCTGATGGGGGACAGGCTCAGAATCAGTTTCACTCACAGAGCGCATCCGCACACAGGCTCCACTCACAGGTGTATGCTGTACTCCACTAGGGTCATGCCTCAGGAGAAAGATCCCATTGCTGAACAAAAACCAGCATGTTCTAAGAACCCCTTCAACTTAAGCCGAGCAAACCCAAGAGGCTCTGGTGCGAAATTCTGATGTGGAGTCAAACCTCGGAACCATTTGTCACCCTTCAAGCCTGGGCCATAATAACGGGCTCCTTGAGGTTACTTTCCTGAGACTGGGAGGTGGTTAATGAGACACACACCAACAGCTGGGAGAGAAAGGCATTCTGTTTGATTTTCCATGGTGTCCTCACCCAGCCCCCCAAGCCACACCTCCTTGGGAAGGTCAAAAGCCAGGGTGCTGCAGCCCTGAGTGACAGATGTCAGGCTCCACAGTGCTGGGGCAGGTTGCCATGCAGGGCACTGTGCCCGCCTCGCCTCTTAAATGAAGTCAGCTCTAGACAATATGCTGAAAGATGCTTCCCTTCTAAACTTCTGTGATTACACGAGAAAAACATTAAGTTTGTGCCCTTTCGTTAAGTGGGTATCCTGGAAATCCCCTGATAGTTCTGCTACCACCCAGCCAGGAACTCCAGTTCACAAGAAGTTCTGGGCCTCCACCTACGGCCAGTTCTTCCCAAGAAGACACCTGGGCTCAGCAAAGTGTGACCATGAGGGTGCCAACCACATTGTGACATTTTCTCCAGCACTGTCACTTGATAGAAAAGAAAAAAAGATTAAAAATAAGGGAAGGACCTTTCCTGTTAAAATGTATAACACTGCCTTTCAAAATGTGTAAGGACTTAGAAGAAACACCCTGGACCTTAGAATTAGAAGTATTTTTTTTCTTTTAAGACAAATTAATATCAGATCACAGATTTAAAACAAAAGGCCCTCAGACAGACAGACAGACAGACACACACACACACACACACACACACACACACACCCCGTCCCTGGCAAATGGAGACTGCCTTCACAATGCAGCCTGCAGACTCCTTGACCTGTGCTGAAAGGGCCCTGTTGGCTATAACCACCCATCCACCCCTGCTGACTGGTTTTAGGTCAGCTTGACACAAGCTGGAGCCCTTTCAGAAGAGGACTCTCAGCCGGGCGGTGGTGGCGCATGCCTTTAACCCCAGCACTCGGGAGGCAGAGGAAGATCTCTGTGAGTTTGAGGCCAGCCTGGTCTATAGAGTACAGCTAAGGGCTACACAGAGAAAAAAAAAATAAAAAAATAAAAAAATAAAAAGAAGAAGAGGAGGAGGAGGGACTCTAAATTGGAAAAAAAAAAAAAGTTCCCCTTTCCTCCCCAAGTTGTTATTGGTCATACCCCAATCCTCAAATCCTGCCGCATTAGCTGAAGTGTGTTTCCTGCGAGACACACTAATGTCTCTCTCTTGTCCACGATGCATAGCAGGGGAAAGCCAGACATTTAACTCTGATGGCACCTGCCTAGAACCTTCTAAGTGTTTGGGGGAGGTGCCACATACCTAGTGTGCACCCCTGAACATAACACCCTTCCCAGGGCCTTCGTGAGAATTCAGGAGGATCTGTCACCACAGAGGCAATTAACAACTAACAATAATATCCCTCCAAGAAAACAACTCCTTCAGAACCCACGCAGCTGAGACGGAAAATACACAAACTACGGCAGTAGCGTGGTCACACGCAGTTCTGAGGCCACAAAGTAACCTCCATTCCAGAAAGGCCCAGGGTGCTACCTAGTGCGAGAAGGTGAGGGATGCCACACAGTGGAGTCCACCAAGGGATCAGTAACAAAATGGCAGGCTGCGGGCAGGGGTGGGGGTGTTGGGGAAGAGTTGTGGAATGCTGGCTCTATCTTCCAGGTATAACACGGCTGTGAACACTCTTAAGCTCTCTCACTACCGGTACAAGATACACACAAGATTGGGCCCATCGGAGCCCATGAAGCTCTACCTCTCCTTGAGTATCTACAGATCGCTAATGGCTGTGGAGGGAGGTGTATCTCTGGTGGTTACCCACTGATACGTTGTCTATGCTCCGGAAAATGACCCCTTACCTATGCTCCTGTAAACAGCCCTAATTAAAGCCACTCGTCACCAAGACGTGGAAGTAGAGGAGGACCACAGAGTCAGGAGTGGAACAAAAGAGGCTAATGAGGGGGTGAATATGACCAAAACACTTTACACGTGTGTACGAAACGTCACAGTGAAAGGGGAAATCTGGCTTCAGTGAACCAAAGTCACCAACAGTCAGCTTAAGTGACATCATATCTTTGTCATTCACTCAGTTCTATCACATGGACTCCCGGCTCCCCACAAAGATGGAATTCCTCCTGCAACCTGATCTCTACCTGGCCCAAGGCAAAATTCCTTCTCCAAGATCAGGTTTAGTGTCCGCCCTTGGTAGACACTGGCAAGCCTTGGTTCTTCAGGTCCCTTACCCACACCCTGCCTCCGCAGGTGTCAAGTCTCCGATCTTCAGAAGGAAGAGGGCCCTGGTAGCAGAAAGACTACGGAAAACTCCTCCTACAAAGGTCGCCAAACCCTGGTGCTCCATTTTTTAGAGACTGGCTTCCTGCGACTCAGCCCAACACCCCAAATAAAGACAATGAAAAGCCTGGGGTGGAGTGCCAGGACACCCTACCCTAGAGCACAGAGTCATACAGTACAGTCTCCATTTCACCGGAGAATCCTTGAGTTCCTTTTATGCTACTTCCAAGATGTTTCCAGAGAAAAGGCTTTGTGGATCAAATTCTACCCTCCCCAAAGTACTCGCGGCTGAGCCTGGGAAGGCTCCAATAGCGCATTAAGTGGGGACAAGATGGTGACACCCGCCTGAAGAGACAAGGTAAAGCAGAGTGCACGGAGCATACAGTGCACAAGAGTCTCTGTCGTGGCTCCTTAGGCTGCAGGAGGAGACGCCATGAGAACAGTGAGCTCATGGCCAGCATGTGCATAGAACGGTGGGGTAGGGTAAGGGACTCCAAAGCACAGTGATGTCCTGCCAGCTCTTCCCACATGAGCAGACCTGGGGATGAAATGCCATGCTGCCTAGTGTCCACAGTGTTCCTCTCTAACCAGTGTCTCTTTTTGTTCAATACAGCCCGGGGTGACATGGGTACTCTCACATACTGGGGGCTCCTCCAGGCAAGGAAGCCCATTTTAAGTGGATGACATATTCAAATGGAGCCCCAGAGGGACAGTATAAAATGCCTCACCATTTTAACCCACACACTCAGCTTCTGGGGGACCAGAAGGGCCAGAAGCTAGGGACTCGGATACTTCGGTGCAGGTCTGAAGCCATTCTAAGCACAGCAAAAGAAATAAATGGTGCTCGTGGGTTAATAAGGCAAATGTCACATGGCGGCCACGCACAGATGATTGTTTAGAGAAACATGCAATGCAAAGCCCTGGGCCAGTCATGGAAATAATTGCTCCCCAAGACAGAAGCAGATGAGTGCGGGAAAACAAGATCCCTGGCCTGTGATCTCCCAGTGCACGGCAGCAGCTGGACTCTCCTGCTCTGCACACCCTTAATCTCGGCACTCCCACAAGTGCAATTACCAGGCCCAGAGAAGCTGAGACACTTGCCTCAAGTCACAGTCTTTGGAAGCAACTACTCTGAGCAGTGGGTCTCAGTGGAGGTGATCTTGCTTCTAGGGAACCTGTGACATTGTTCTGAGACTTCACGGAATGCTACAGGACATTCCACTGCTGAGGACAACCCCAGCGTGGCCTAGTGCCAAAGCAAGCCTCTGTTCTTATTGGCCTCCAACCTCACCCTTATCACCTATCACACAGACGGCTTCCTTTCTGGTTTACAAACGGCCCAAAGGATCGCAGCTTTTTAAACAAGAGCGTAAGTCAGATTACCACAACTCTACAGCCAAGGATGAAAATGAAAAACACAAACGCCATACACCAGGCACTCTTCGCTCCCCTTGGCTCTGCACACTTCTCTGCTTGGGCTCCGAACACTTTGCTCCCCTTGGCTCTGCACACTTCAATGCCCTTGGCCTTGCACACTTCGCTCTCCTTGGCCTTGCACACTTCGCTTTCCTTGGCCTTGCACACTTTGCTCTCCTTGGCCTTGCACACTTCGCTCTCCTTGGCCTTACACACTTCGCTCTCCTTGGCCTTGCACACTTTGCTCTCCTTGGCCTTGCACACTTTGCTCTCCTTGGCCCTATACTAGTGTTTCTGTCCCAAGGCTTCAGAATCTTTTATTTATCCTGCCTGAGAACCTCCCTGCTATTTGATCAAGATCACGAAGACTCAGCGCTCCAGCCTCATCCCCTTCACACCAAGCATCACCTTCTTCCTCCTCAACCTGCCCTGATTGCCACCCGGCCCCTTCCTGGCCCTCCCTTCCTCCCTCTTTAGCAGCATCGTGAAGATCAGGCATGGCAGAGTGGTGGTGGTGTTTTTATCTGTATGTTGTCTCATCCTCAGCGAAGATAGAATTATCACCTGTGCTATTGATTGCTTTTCCTTTTCCATGTGGGACTCTGCAGGAACTCAATAAATATTTGGAAAAAAAATTGTGAATGAATGCAGATTGTTCACCTTTCCTCAGAAACCTGAAAGCTTTCACACTCCCAAAGCTTAGTGCCATGAGAGGCCAAGTATCTGGACAGAACTGAACTCCTCTTGGTACGGTAACCACTGCTCTAGAATGGACGTAGTACACATTTTCCTGAAGAGCCAGAGAACAATTTAGAGCTTTGAGGTCATTCAGCCTCGAAGTGACCATTCAGTTCTGCCATGATGGCACCAACGTGCTAGAAAAACATGCAAACGACAAGCGTAGCTGAGTTCCAGGGAGACTCTGTTTAGAGACACGGGCATCTGAGTTTCATAGAATTTTCATATGTCAGGAAATATCCTTTTGATTTTCTTCCAGCTACTTTAAGATAAACACAGTTCTCAGCTCATGTGCATTACAAGCACAGGCTAGTCTTGGTCCTTACATTACAGTTTGTCCGGTTCTATCACTTTCATGTCTTTATGAATTTCGTGATTTATTCAATCAATTAAACTAATCACATTAAGTAAGGGATGGCTCCGAGTCCTTTTCTGGTCATCAAGGTCACGGAGTCCTAGACTCTGACTCCATGAACTGTCACACTCTTAACAGTCAACCAAACCTGGTCCACCATAGCTTGAGAGGGCTTAATGAGCCTATCACAGACCTTAGCACATCAGGAGGGAGCAGCCTAGCGAACCAGAAGGAAGGAGCCTGGCGAGCCAGGAGGGAGGAGCCCAGCAAACCAGGAGGGAGGAGCCTAGTGAACCAGGAGGGAGAAGCCCAGCAAACCAGGAGGGAGGAGCCTAGAGAACCAGGAGGGAGGAGCCCAGCAAACCAGGAGGGAGGAGCCTAGTGAACCAGGAGAGTGGAGCCCAGCGAGTAGAACCGCCAGCTCAGCAACAGCCCCTGTCCAGGAACGAAAATGCCAAAGCAACAGTACTACTGAGGACCATCCACCCCATGGGACACAGTTGTTCAGCAGGTCTCGGAAGGAAAAAAAAATGTAGATTCCAGCGTCTTCTTGCCCTTTGGCCTTACAGGAAAAAAAAAAAAAAAGTTAATGGCATAGAAAATTGTTTGTGCTGCCCCAGATTGCAAGGAAAGTCCTGATAATAAATATACAAAATAAAAAAGCCAAGACAACTTTTTTCCCACCTAAATTCCCCACACATTCCCCAAATGGTCACTAAAACACTCAGAGGAGGGAGGAAAATTTTCACACACCAAATCTGAGAATTACTTAGCAATAATCACTGAACATAGAAGGTAATACTTTATAATACTACCCAAATCAATTACAAGCAGTGTAGTGGGAGATATGTGTCTGGGAGATATGACACACACACACACACACACACACACACACACACACGACGCACGCACGCACGCATGCACACACGCACAAAGAAATCGAAGTCTTTAGGTTTCAAATACCAAATCAAGAACTGGTTAACCAGCCATGCCCATCCCAACACAGGAACCAGTCAAGAGGAACCGTGGACTTCACCCCAGACACCCAAACACCTAGATCAAGAAACGGCCATAAAAATCAATGGCCTACCTCAGCATCTGGCATGCATGTTGTAGGTCTGTCCCCCCTCTTCTTACACCTCACATCCTTCCACTAAGGAATTTTCAAGACAAATATTAAACCCTAAAAGTCAGAGTCTTGATGGAAACATCTCAAGGGAGGCTGGCTCTTCATGTTCTGGAACTTCAGCCGGTGCCTCTCTCCACAACACTGGAAATGTTTCGCCTCGCCTATTCCTAAAATTCTTCCCCTCTGCCTCCGACTCTCTGGTGGTACGGCTAACCACCAAGCCTGGATCCAACCTCTTGAGCAATAGCTTTGAATGGCTCCTTCCTGTCCAGAAAATTCAATTAAAGCCTATATTGGTAACAGAGCATTGATTTCCCAACCCAGAATACTTTCAAAACCAGTAACGAAAGGGGGAGGGGATGGCCATCACCAGTGATGCCAAGACAACAGTAGACATCAGTAAACCACCCCAACGATCCGGCCTTGCAAAGAGAACGCCCTTGGCTTGCTAGGTTAAGCCTCTCATCTTTTTTAAGGAAACTGTGTCTGGCATAGGTCCTGAGACACCAAGGTACTCAGTCATGGGTGTTTGTGGAATTGTGTCTGCAAACCAAGGATCTCAGACAGGGTCATGGGTTCCAGGTATAACCAGTCTGTCTCCAAGGGATCGTGAAGAATACAAACTGAAATCACACCACAGCATCATCGTTTCTGACGATTCTGTTTCATTTTATTTCTACCCTGGACATTTCTTGTTTTTTCAAGTCAGGGTCTCACTACGTAGCTCCGGCTGCCCTGGAACTCACTAGGTAGACCAGGTTGGCCTCTGCCTCCCCTGAGTGCTAGGATTAAGGGCTACTCCACTGTGGCTTTACCCTGAACATTTTTAAAATCTCTCCCCAATGGTGATTTTTTTAATCTTAATAAATAATAATAATGATAATATTATTACTTTCCATTCACTACGTGCTGCACATGTGTGGCATCGTCAAGGAGCCTTAGGTATGTCTCCAACAGTTCTACTATGGAAAGTGTTGGGATCCCATTCTCTAAGTGAAGAAACTGAGGCTCCACAAGGATAAATAATTCCCTTACAGTCGAAGACTCTGCCCAAAGTCATTCTCTTCCATAACTAGAAAACCTACCAGCCAGAACACTTTGGTTCCAAAGCATTACTTTTTTAAACCATTTCATGACTGAGACAAGCTGGCATAACATTCAGCAAACACTAAAAGGCCTTGAAATTGGCCATGCGTGGACCGGCTGCAGCACTGGCTGTCAGCTCCAATTACTACTACCTTATGTGGATTCAAACCGAAGGAACACGAGAAGACGAGGGAGAAAGCCGGCAGGAGCCTGTGATAACACTCCACACGCCCCTCCTTTGAAGGCAGAAATTGGCATCTTTTAAGAAAAGATTTGCTTTCATTATTTAATTATGTGTATGCGTGGGGGTGGGGTATGTGCATGTGAGTGAAGGGGCCTCAGAGTCCCTCCCTGAAGCTGGACTTACATGCAGTTGTGAGCAGTACACAGATATGAGTGCTGGAATCCCAACTCAATCCTCTTACCCGAGCAGTGAGCGCTGTAACTCTGTGACTGCTGAACCACTGCCCCAGCCCCAGATGTGAGTTAGCATCTTGGTTTAAGCTCCAGGTAAGTTTTGCTAAGCAACACCCCCCACACCCACACAAGACATGTTTTCCTGATAGGCGAAGAGGAGGGCACAGGAGGAGGAAGAGGAGATGCTATTATTAAAGACAACAGACGGAAGCTTACATTTCAAGAAGGCACAGAATTCAGGCTACCGACCTCCTGAGAGTGGACCAGATTCAAACAGGGGTTGTCCCAACCTCCCAGGCATGGTACTCAACTTCCTTTGTTCTGGGAAGTTCTTCATGGAAGGTCTTAGAAAAATCTATCTGCCCTGATGTTTTGACACATGGTCTTTTCAAACAAAGAGCTTCAAAAACAAAAACAAACAAATGGAGATAAATGTGTTTAAAGGCCTACCTCAAACCTACCCATTTGAAAGCAAATTTCCCTAAATCTGTAAAATTATGACTCTCATGAGTAGATACCTCAAATTACAAGCAACCAAAACACTTTACAATCACACAATAGACTGTTGACTCTCTTTTAAAAAGAGAAGGAAAAAATCCAAGAACTTTACAAACACTCAGAGGGAATCATTAACCAGCTTCCCGTGACCAGCGGAGGGGCCCTCAGCCTGACAGAGAAGGCTTTGTCTGTGGAGGAGAGGCTCTCTGCTGCTGTCTCCCTCACATTGATCTTGGAAGATGAGCTGCACAAACAACACTTCCCCATGAGGAGAAAGGAACACAGTTTTACTGTGGCCATTGAATTCTACAGTTACCAACTCTTTGCAGATTCAGTTCTGTTTCTGAAAGTACATCTGCCCATCACTGATCTCAGAAGCTTCACAACAGGTAAGTCAGGGCCCTGTGCTCCCTGCAACCGGCATCCAGGTATGCCGTCGACCCAAGTGACCTAAAACTTAGTTCTAAGAACCACAAAGAGCAACATGCTTATCTTCATCATGCATAAACTGTGCCCTGTTGCTTTCTGTTCCCATGATAAAAGACTCTGGCCCAAACAAAGGATTCATTTAAGCTTACAGGTGATGGTCCATCATGGAGGAAAGCCAGGGCAGGAGTAAGGAACCTGGAGTCTGGAACTACGGACCATGGAGGAACAGTGAATGCTTACGGCTTGTTCCCCCTGGCTCATTCGGCTCTTTCTTAAATAGCCTAGGCCCACCTGCCTAGGAAAGGCACCGCCCACAGTGGGCTCAGCCCTCCTGCATCAATTAGCAGTCGAGAAAAGGCCTCACAGAGAGACCCACTCACCGGCCAATCTGACTGAGGCAATTCTTTAACGGAGGTTCTCTCTTCCTAGGTAACTCTAGGCTTCTGTCAGGTTGGCAGGTGACGCTAACTATGACAAGCTGTAAATGGCAGCTCCCAAGCTGTAAGCCTTCCCACTTTCTGGTTCAAAGACCACCATGGGATCACAGGGCTGAAGACTAGGACCCAACGTTGTATGAAGTAGATATGGGAATTAGTTAAGATTGGCTTAACAGTGGACAGACCAGAGCTGCGTCTCTCCTGCATAAAGACTATGGCATGAAGTGTTATTACACAGAACAGAAGCAGGGAGTAGACTGCATCCCTCACCCCACTCGGGTAGATCTCTGGAGAGCAGAAGACACAGAGAGCTTTTCTAAGCCCGACTTACGAAGTCCAAGGTCCCCATGCCAGTCTGGCTGGGTGCTGGGATTAAAAAACAAAACAAAACAGCTACTCTGGGTTGATCTTGAAAGCCTGTGTTGGAAGATGGCAAGCCCAGAAGACGGAATGAGCCTGGGTTCCTGAGGCAGCAGGTGGAGGAGAGCTGCTGTGTTAATTTGCTTTCTCTGTAACAAATGCACGAGGAGATCAACTTGTGTGGGGGGAGGGGGTTGCTTCATGGCTTTAGAGGTTCTAGTCCGTGCTCAGTTGGTCCTGGTGCCTTGGGTAAGGCAGCGCATCAGAGGGAGAGCATCTAGCAGAGCAAAAGGCCTCTCCTGGGGAGAAACAAATGAGCCTGGGAGCCGCTGTCCTCTGGAGGGCACACCTCCAGTGACCTGAAGACTTCCCAGGCTACTCTTAAGGGTCCCACTACCTCCCAGCAACACCTCCTCAGACAGCGGGCTTTACCACACAGTCCTTTAGGGGACACTTAGGATCCAAACTAGAGCAGCTGCCCAACTAGAAATACCTACTCTAGACTATGACGTAAGTGAGAAAGGAACTTCTCTTGTTTCATTGCCTCAATTTGGAAGTCTTAGTTGCAGAAGCTAGTGTTGCCTTAAATAACACACACAGTGTGGAGCGTCCATTCATGAGTTAGGGCCCTCACGGATTTGGGCTTGCTGACTGTACGGATCCGTAGCCGGCCCATCCACAAACACTGCCCTTCAGGAGCAGCGTGAGAGAACACATGGACGCAGGCGACAGGAACAAGTAAAGTACCCAGGCTTGTTGGTGAGGACTATCACAGAAAAAAAAATGGCCTAGCAGGGACCTCGAGGATGAGCACAGTTATTTCAGCAGCAACACACAGGACCCACACAACATCTGGACTTGACAGAAAATTGTACTCACACAAAGATTCAGGGTCAGCTACGGGAAAGACTGGCTGGCCATGCATACATAATCCTGGGAGCCGCTTCCCTTCAGCCCCTCCACATCTCCCCATGCGATTTCGTATCCAGAGGAGGTGACCACATCATCGCAAAGACTGGGATGGAGCTGTCTGTGGACCGTGAGGGCTATGGAGAACTGCCACAATTACACTCATTCAGGGGACCAGAATGAGACCGCACGACCCTGTTACTTCTGGCCCTTCTCAGGGTAACGAGGTTCATTTTGCTTTGTTTTTATTTCTAACCGTGGGGTGTGCTGCACACACTTGCTTCAGCAGCAGGGCAACGTGTGAATACCCCCACAGATGCCAGCCTTAAGTGAGCATCCCACTGGGTGCAGACACCCATAACTGTTGTCCTCTCTCTCCTCAAGCAACCCACACAGCGCCCCTAGGAGGGAGGGGGGGCAGAAGGAGGGAGGGGTAGAAGGAGGGAGGGAGAATAGAAGGGAGGGAGAGAGGAAGGGAGGGAGGGAGGGAGAGAGGAAGGGAGGGAGGGAGGGAGAAAGGGAAGAAGCGTCTAGCACTTGGGAGGAGGTTGAAAAATGGGCTCAGTTCCTCACCCCTCCCTGGTGCACTCTCAGGCAGGTGTTCTGCCTAGCACCTTGGTGTTAGGCTTGGCCGCTGCTGTGCTGTGCCAATGGGACACAAGCAAGCACTGCCCAAAGAGAAGAGAAGAGGCATCTCCGCGAACCTCTGACGTTATCTATTAATGACCTTCAGACATGTGATCGCTGCCCATCAAGGTCTGTGCTGCTCTCCAACCACCAAGATGTGGGAACAGAAAACACGACTGTGTGTTACCGACGTTCAGTGGCTGCTTGCGGCAGCATCACTGTGGCATCGACACACGCGCTCTCCATCACCGTCTAACAGATGAGAAACTGAGGTACAGAGCGACGCCATGGTCAGGGTCTCGCAGTTGGCAGAAGCTCTCAGCTTGAAAGCAAGCAGAGGCCTACCTTTGTCCTTACCCATTTCGTGGTCTTAACTTCTCGCAATACATTGCCAAGAGCTAACCCTGTCTCAGCTGGAGGAGACAAAACCTATGGCCCGGGCTCTCAGGTGGGGGTCAAGGCTGGAGCAGAGACCCTTACCTAATCTGACTGGTGGCATCCATCTTTCTCCAGTTGCTGATTGCAGTCACCTGTTTACAGCTCACTTCCCCACTCTCCCAAGAACTCTAACCACACAGGAGCCGGGCACACCTGAGTTCCCCGCCCCCTCCCACACCCCGTCCCTGCACAGCACTGGCATGGCTCAGGCTCTCTTCTCTAAAATGCCTCCCGGGGCCACATCTGGAACGGGCAGGGCTCCATCCGTGGCTGCCCCCTCCTGCTCTCCAAGTCTTTCCCACCAGCAGCCTTCCTCCTGTACCACCTGCGAAGGACTGCAGTGGCCTCTGCACAGAAAGAGCAGCCCTCAGCACGACACTGGAGAGCGACTGTCCTTCCAGCCATGCCCAGCAAGCCTCCACCCGACACTGAGGTCCCACAGGTGACCACTTTAAACTCGGCACCAGGACTAGGTTTCCTCAAGTAGCTCAAGAGGACCAGGGTCCCCTGGGTGCTGGTTTGACACAGAGCTTCCCGGGGATCCCCTCTGGCCCCAGTGAATCAGACTAGCTGAGGAGGTCTCTGAAGTGAGACTGGGAAGAGGTCCCCCGAGGAATCTTCTGCACCGGGGTCTGAGCTCAGCCCTCCTGATGGGTGAGACCCCAGAGCCCTGGTGTACAGCATGGAGCCACTGGTCAAAAGCAAGCTCGCAGATCAGAAAGAACATCATCAGATTACAACACGCTATTCAATATGAGTAAGCAATTTAAGATCTGTGCATCAGCTCGGGAATTCTTTGTGCACTGAAATAACTTCCCAACCACACTTGATTTCACGTAACTGAAGCCATGGAAAGCAAAACCAGTGAGGAAGACTACTACACTGCACACTCCACTCTTAGAGCTGGGGATGCCAGGGCCTTGCGTTCCTTTTGTATTTCTATTTTTTGGAAGCAGAGGGTATTGAGCCTAAGGCTTCCTGCCTGTGCAGTAAGCACTCTACCAGTGAGCCCCAGCCCCAGCCTGAAACTGTGGCTCTGGGATATATTAATTCCAAGGTCACCAAGCTAACAGGTCGTGATGATGGGCTTTACATAAAGATGCACCCCAGGCTCTGAAACGCCTGTCATGGCTGCCTGAGTCTGCTGTGGAGAGACACATGGGTGCTAATCACGTTAACAAGGCAGCAATGGCAGTGCCCGTGAGACAGAGGCTGGAGCCTCAAATAAAGACGTCGGTAAGAAATGGGACACGATACTAAAAGCATCCTGGAGGAGCCAATCCTGCCTGGGTACCAACTGTCATGTAGCAAGATGCTAATTACACAGATCCTGCCTGGGTGGGGATGGCCATGCCCTCAGGAGGGATGGCCAGAGCTCTGAAATCACCATCTTGACCACAGCTGACTCAGTCAGATGGTCTCCGCAGCCAGGACGAAAAGCCAACATTTACTGGCTACGACCAACATTATATGAGTATCTTGAGTTCAAAAGCACAAGGCTGAGCCCAAAAGCATGTCACCATTTTTAATTCAAGAGTCTGTCTGCCCAATGATTTTTTCCCCCTTTCCTCATAAAATGTTTTTTTTTTTTTTCCTCCAAGGAAGTCTTTATTCACTTATCCACAGTCCTGTGGTTTTCTGGTCAGTTCTTGAAGCAAACTCTGGTCATAGCAAAAGGGGATGGGTCTCGTGTCCCAAGCTAAGATTGTGGTAGCCAGAATCCACAGAAAGGATCAGAGCAACACCATCGTAAACTAGCGCCACGGAGGAGAGCCCCAGGCTGGACAGCCTTTGGGGACGCCAGGCCAAGTGCAAGTCCTTAAACAGGGACTTTGGCTCTAAACTAGAGTGGCTCCAGGCACTGTCGTGGGGTAGTCTTTGCTCCTAAACACGCACTCCTGAGGGTGGGTTTTAGCTGTCACTCCAATTTGCAGACGGGAAATGTAGGACTAAGAACGTTAACTGCCTGCCAGAGATCTCACCATTAAGAAGCCATGCAATCAGTATTACTTGTCACCCTGAAATGGGCACATCTGTCCCATTCACTAGCAGTTCCTTCTCATGATTCGGAATAGATTTAACCAGCACTTGCCTGGGAACCTTCCCCTGGGCCTGGGGAGTAGGGTGTATTTTTTTTTTCTTTTTTTTTAATGAGGCAGGGTCTCACACAGCCTAGACTGGCTTCACATTCTCTATGTAGCTGAGGAGGACCCTGGACTCCTGGTCCTTCCTCCTCCACCTTCCAAGTTCTGGGGTGATAGACACGCACCACTCTGCCCGGTTTGTGTGATGCCGGTGTTCGAACCTGGGGCTTCCGGCTTCTGAGCAAGCACTCTGCGCTACGTCCCTTGTGTGACATTTGTGTCCTCGCTGGAGATACAGTCGCTCCCACTCTCCTCTTTCTTTGGTGAGCACGGTCTTCCTGACTCTCCACCCTTATCTTCCCCAACCCATTGGCACCCGATGGCCTGAACTGCACAATGAACATCTCCAAAGGTGTGTTCGCCACCCAGTGATGTCTCCCAGCAGGCCCTGCTTCTCAGCCCCCCAGTCAGCTCCCATGTTTGCTGTGTCACGCATGCAGGGGGCGGGGTGGAAACGTTAAAAGACTAATTGCAGAAAGGGCTGATAAATTACCACTCACAAATCAAATTACCTCCATCTAATTACATCACTTTCAGTCTCGGAAGATGATGACTGGCTTGGGGTCTTTACCCAGGTTTTACTGGTTTTTTTTTTTTTTTTTTGGAGGGGGGGTTCTTCAACACCACTCTAACCCAGCAGGTGGAAGTCATCTGGCCAGCTGTTATGAAAACCAAGAGCTAAGGAGGGATGAGGGAGGGGCACCTGAGGTCACTGATTGTCACTACGAGGCCAGGTCCTAGCCACAAAGTCAGGGAAACAGAAGCGGGTGTCTACCCACAGCAGAACTTTCTCTGACATCGACCCGGACTGACTGCCAAAGTCCCTAGCGCCTGGCAGTCAGCAGCCACCTTCTGAAGCAGCCGCCTGCTGGCCTCTTGTACTCCATCAAGGCAGGGCTCCTCCATCTAGCATCTGGCCACTAGGCAGGGATCTGAAGGAAGAGGAGGTTCGCAGAGTGCAACTCTCAGGTTCATCCTCTGGGGCCTGACGCAGGAGCAGGCTCTTGGCTGTCACTCCACCCGCACTCTCTGAGCTATGAAGGCGCCACATCGCCAGTGCACTCCTGTGTCAACCTGAACCCATCCATAGTCAGCTGAACGTCTGTTTCAGCGACATGCCTGAGGTCAAACCTCTAGGAAGTAGAAGGATCAGGATCTGAACATAGGATCTGTCTCACGGGATCACACGTAGGTTACATGTGGGTGGGGGGATGGGTGGGGGAACACCTGGGAACCAGACTCCTCTTCCTGGTACCTCAACAAGAGTACTGGCAAGTTCCAGGTATCTACCTCCAGGGTGCTGGATCCCAGGGCCCTACTATGCGTCCACCTGAACATACTCTAGAATCTGCTTCTGCCACCCACCCCTGGGGCAGCTGGGTTTTATAGCCAGAAACGAGGGACAGAACTGGGGTCCCTGCCCAGCTGCAGACATGTGGGAACATGTGTTCTTGCCCATCTTTCTACTCCCCCAGTCTAGTCTGAGAAGATTTTCCATTCTCATGTCTCTCTATACAAGGCTGAAAGCTTTGGAGGCCTTCTCTGGTCCCCACTGACTCTGAGGGTGCACCTTGCATCCTTAAGGGAGTGTCTTAGTTAGGGTTTCTATTGCTGTGAAGAGACACCACGACCACCACAACTCTTACAAAGAAAACATTTCATTGTGGTGGCTCCCTTACAGTTCAGAGGTTCCATCCACTACCATCATGGTGGGACACGGCAGGGTGCAGGCAGACATGGTGCTGGAGAGGTACCTACTGCATGTTAATATGCAGGCAACAGGAAGTAGACTGAGACACTGGGTGTGGCTTGAGCATATATGAGACCTCAGAGCCCACCCCCACAGTGACACACTTCCTCCAACAAGGCCACACCTTCTAACCAGCCCCCACTCCCTTTGGGGGCCATTTTCTTTCAAACCAGCACAGGGAGGGAATGAAAGTTTTGTCCAGTTCCTCCTAGGGGATTCTCCTGATCCCCCCTTGCTCACCCCTCACCCCCACTCTGTAGTGGGTAGCCATTCCAGCTTTGGTCTGGAAGTTCCTATCCCCAATAAGGCTTCCGTAACTATCACGCCTACAAGGCGGGGCCAAGGGAGGGCCTGAAGACCTGAGATCGGGACGTGCGGCGCTCTCTTGTTTCCTGGACCTGGACGCGAGAGGTAGACCGAGGAGAGTTCTCCAGAGAACACCGCCGGACTGCGCTGTGTCTTTTCCAGAACCCGCCACCTACTTATTCCTTCATTTGTAAGTTACCCACTAAATAAATCTTCTTTTAACTACGTGGAGTGGCCTTAGTAATTACACCAATACCACTCCCCAATCCCTGCCCCCACTAAGAGGTTTTGGCCAGTCCCTACCAGGGGACTCTCCTGAAGCCCCCACCCCACCCCTGCTCCCACTGACACAGAGCACCAGAAACTTCCACCAGTGAAGTCCCTAAGATGTCACTCACTCCTCTGTTCCTCCAGAGCATCAAGGGAGCTACACATACCTGATGAGCACCACAGCAAGCCAAGGGCAAAGGGCTTTGCCTTTTCTCTGAGCCCTTCATTGCAAGAGCCTGGTACACCCTTTTCTCAATTAGGCTGGGGGCAAGAGAGGGCACACCTGACCTCTAATCACCCGAGCTCGTGGTCCCTACACCCCTGGTGTGCCCACACCTTTCTTAGCTGTCATTCTTTCTACTTATTCCCCAGGGAAACATCAAGCTAAGATAAACCTCGGGGTGGTATTCTATTGGGGTCACTACTGCTGTGATAAAACACCATGGAAAGGGTTTATACGGCTTACACTTCATATCTTACGTTGTTCATCATCAAAGGAAGTCAAGATAGGAACTCAGACAGGATGGGAACCTGGAGGCAGAGGTCATGGAGGATGCTGCTCACTGGCTTGCTCAGCCTGCTTTCTTTTTTTTTGTTTGTTTGTTTGGGTTTTTGTTTTGTTTTTTCAAGACAGGGTTTCTCTGTGTAGTTTTGGTGTCTGTCCTGGATCTCAGTCTGTAGACCAGGCTGGCCTCGAACTCACAGAGATCCTCCTGGCTCTGCCTCCCAAGTGCTGGGATTAAAGGCGTGCGCCACCACTGCCCGGCTCAGCCTGCTTTCTTGTAGAGCCCAGGACCACTAGCTCAGGGTGGCCCCACCCACAATGGGCTGGACCCTTCCCCCTCAATCACTAATTGAGAGAGTGGCCCATAGGCTTGTCTACCGCCCCGTCCTATGGAGGCAGTTTCTTAACTAAGGACCCCTCCTCTCTGATGACTCCAGCTTGAGTCAAGCTGACAGAAACCCAGTCAGCACAGGTGGCAAACACGGAAGTCACAAGTTCACTGTCCGTCTACATTCTCTTTCATTTCTAGCATCCTTGGCTATTTCGCCCTCCCAAACCGTATCTATCATTCATGTGGCTTAAAAACAGGCGTTTGAAATTGTCCGTGCTGCACGCCACTATGTCTGAGGTAGTCAATCTGAACACTCACCTCCCAAGGTGGAAAAACGTGAGGCCCACAAACCCTTAGCAGCGGCCTCCTTCCAAAGCAAGACAATCCAGACATTCTGGAAATAAAGTGAGAGCTGGGCTCTTACCTTCTGGTGCTGGTGTGAAATAATAAAACGGGAAAAGGCTAACAGTGTTCTGTGGAGACAGAAAAGGCTTCTCCACACACAACTGAGCCTCTGAGCTAATAAATCAAAGGGAAAAAAAAACAGACTACCTGGGAGGCCACTGAGTGTATCTCAGAAGAGAGCAACAACGGGGTATCACTGGAGTGCGTCATCAGAAGCAAGGAGAGAGCCTAAGGGTCACCAGGGTGTGGGGTCAGAAGCACCCAGACAAATAGGGCAAGGCTAGATGGCTTTTGTTTAGCACCACAGGACCATGTTTTCTTCCCCACTGAGCCCTGGGCTGGCTGTCACGAGTGTGGGGGCTCAGAAAAGGTCCCCTCAGGGCAGAGGAGCCCGAGGAGAATGCTGGGGAGGGGTAAGAAAGAGAAGCAGCACTGAGGGCCCAGACGGATGACAGAGGCGGCTCAGGATTCTCGTGTGTGTGTGTGTGTGTGTGTGTGTGTGTGTGTGTGTGTGTGTGTGTATGTGTGTGTACATTCACACACATACCAAACTCAGCCTTCGATGTGGTTCCTCAAGTGTCTCCCATCTTTTCGAGGCGTGACCACTCACTGGCCTGGAGCCTGCTGGGTAGGCTACACTGACTGGCCAACCAGTCACAGAGTCTTCCCTCCAGCACTGAAATTACAATCGCACGAGCCCACGTCCGGCTCTTTTATATACATTTTAGCGCTCAGACTCTGGTCCTCCTTTCCCAGCTGAGCCACCATCCAGCCCCGGCCCTGGTTTTGATTGGCTCCCTTCCTACCTTCTTTCCATTTCTTTCCAGAACTCCTCCAGCTCTGAGCTTCCTGCTGTGTGACAAGCATCCACGTGACTTACAGAATTATGACTTCTTCTCACTCCTAAAGTTCTTGTGACCCCCCCCCCCAGAGTGGTTCTGTACCCGACCACTAGGGTGCATCTTTTCTTTCCCAGGTCTCCTCCTAATGTCTTCCCACTGAAGTCAAGGTTAAAGAACCCAGCCTGGCCCAGAATCTCACAGTGGATGTTCTGATACTCAGTGGCTGCTCCAGGAACCAGGCTGATCGAGATCAGAAGGAGGTAACCGACAGGTCTGCCCCGGCCTTTAGGGTTCCAGTGGTCAGTCTGCCTGGCTCTGCCCAAAGCCCGTGCACCCCACCCTCTGCTTCTGCTGACATCACAGCCGCCTTCCTGAGAAGCTTATTAATAAAGGATGGAGAACCAGCGCCTGCATTTCCTCTAAAACCAAGGAGAGCTTGCCCCGTCCTCAGTCACCTCTGCAATCTGTAAGAACTGAAACACAAGAACTATCGCCCTACCCACAAAGGAATTATATCCCACACAGGGACCTAAATTAACTAGATCTGGGGGAAAGGGAGAAAAGACTGGTAATAGGGAGCACCAAAGGTTGCGGAGCGGGAGAGCAATGGCCGCGGTGAGACGGGACTAAAGCAGTCCAGGAACGGGAGCTGAGGACATGGCTCAGTCTGTGAAGTGCCTGCCATACAAGCATGAAAAACCAAACTGGTATCCCTAGCACCCACAGGAAAGCCACCCATGGTGGCACACACCTGTAACACCAATGCTTGGAGGAAGGGAGTGTGCCTGGAGCTTGCTGGTCAGTCAGTCTAGCCAACTGATGAGTTCTGGGTTCAGTAAAAGACTGTCTCAAAAAAAATAAATAAAATAAAATAGTAGACAACACCGGACATCAACCTCTGGCCTCCACTCCACGAATTCATGTGCCCACTTTACATACAGGTGAGATACACACATATACACACACAGCGGGGTAGGGGGGAGAGGGAGAAGGAGGGAGGGAGAGAGAATCGTAAGAAATTCAAAATAAAGCTGCCTGTCTCTTACCACTATTTGAAAAGAATATAAAAGGGATGGTGTAACCCCTACAGGGACTTCAGCAATCCAGCAGCTCAAGTGGCCAAGCTCTCTGAACTCACTCCCCACATCTGCTCGGGTGGGCTCTCAGAGATTGTTGCGGCTCACACAAACAACCAGGCTGCCTTCCTGACAAGTCAGATCACCCAGACGTGAAATCTGTAAAGAGCCGTCAGGGGCGCTTCCGACCAAAGCATCTTTGAAGACCCAGCCTGCACGTGACCTCCAGGGGAGACAGTTCCAGTGGTGAGGCCCCAGCGTTTCCACATGCACGCCTTTGTTCTTCCGGCTTTGTGCCGGTGAAGCCAGTGAAGAGAAGCCCACCCTGGAGGCTCAGGAGCTGCTCACTTCCCATCCTTCCCGCCAGTTTCAATAATGGCTGGCAACGACGCTTTCAAAGCAGAATAAACACACGTGCTCCGGGAAGTGGAGAGCCTGATGCACACGGTGGGGGGAGGGGTTGTTCCAGCCAGGGCCTTGTGTGTGCCAGGCAAACATTCTACCCCTAAGCCACATCTCCAGGCTGAGAGTCTCACGTCACAGATCATGAAGGGGAAGAGCGCCATGGCAATTGTCACAGAGATGGAAGGTGGAGCCAAAGAGCTGCCATGGTAGCTAGCAGGACAGAGGGACAGGCGATCGATGTCTGCAGGATGTTCCCTGGCAGCCTGGGTGGGGCAGAGTGGGGTCAAGCAGGTGCCCACATGTGTGTATCTGCATGTGTGGTTCATAAAGGGGCAGCTGACGTATTCCCTTTTGATCATGTGACCTCCTGTCTGCCCCATCTGTATATACTTGCTAATTTGGGAGGGGTCTGCTATGGAAAAACATCTGGCAGCGTTTGGAATGAAGGGCTTACTCTGGCTCACAGTCTGAGGGTGCAGTCCCTCATGTCACAGAAGGCACAACAGGAAGCGAGGACAGCTGGTCTTGCTGCATCTGCAGTCAGGAAGCAGGGAGCCATGGGCGCCAACACTCCGGCTCATTTTCTCCTTTTTATTCATTCTGAGCCCCCAGCCCACGCGATGGTACTAACCACGCTCGTGTAGACCTTCCCCAGTTACACCTTTCTGGAAACACGCTCACAGACACAAGCAGAGGTGTTGTTTCCATGGTGATTCTACATCTCCATGAAGTTAACAACCATTAACCAACATTACACACACACACACACACACACACACACACACACACACGCGCATGCATGCACGCACGCACGCACGTGCACACACACACACACACACACACACACACACATGCACGTGCACACAAGCTCACACACACTGTTTTTGCCTTTAAATGCCAGCAAGATGGCTCAGCAGGTGATCCCAAGCTCACCATCCTGTGTTGGATCCCCAGACCCACATGGTAGGAAAAGAGAAGCAACTCCAGAAAAGCTGACCTTTGACCTCCACATGTATGCTGTGGCACATGTGTGCCCACACACATACTAATAAATAAATGTAAAAACAAAAAACGTGCCCATGGCAGTCTGTCCTTTGAGTGGCGATTTCTGAAGTGACAAGCAGTTGTTGGGTACCCATGAGACCCTGTGAAGGAAGTATTCTCATCCTCAAGCTGTCAGTAAGAGTGCCATGTGTCCCTGTTACACGGAGATTAATTTACACACAACCAGAAACACAGAGGCAAGTCAGAACCCAGCAGGGACCCAGCAGCCCTGTCCCCGTGAGCCCTGGAAGGCTCTTTCAAGATGGAAAAATTCTTGCCAACTCCCCTACTCCACCATCATCAGAATGCACCATAAAACATCCTCCAAGCACCGCAATTCTGTAACAGGAAGCAACAGAGTTTTTTCCTTGTCTTGCTTAAAAAGAAACACACATATGCTTTGAGGATTAGTCTATGAGTGTGGTTCTTAACAGAGACGTTGTTTTATAGAAGGAAAATAAAAACGTTAACAGAACCTATCTGAGGGCGGGGAATGCCCTGTAGACTCAGTCCTGTTAGATAGAACAGCCCTGTGCTGCTTTTGACTGATAGCGTTTGCAGATGTGAGGGTGGAATGAGTCCCCTGACTTGAAATCCTGGAACCTGAAGCATTTGTTAACAATGCAGTAACCTCACACAACCGTTAGAAGCAGCACGAGGAATTGCAGCCCACCGCGGTCTCTGTAGAACCCAGGAGGGAAACTGAACTGCAATTAGACCTCTGCAAAGACCAGAGTGTACTGTGATAAAGATCAACAAGAACACAATTATTTCACATTAACGTTTGATACGAGTTACAGGGTGTCTCTTCAGAAAATCTGGAGCACTAAAAAGACCCCTCTAACATAACAGCATTAATTCAACACTTTCCCTACACACACACACACACACACACACACAGTAAAAACCAAATCTTGGTTGAACAACTGTTGAGAAAAATGTTCAAAATTAAAGACAGGCGTGACGGCACTGGAAGTAGAGATCTCGGTTCAAAGTCACCCAGAGCTATATAGTGAGTCTGAAGCCAGCCTGGGCTACGTTGAGACCCTAACTCAAAAAAAAAATGTTTTTAAGTTCAAAATTATGTCTCTCTCTCCTCACATTTCCATCACATCCTCAGCTGCTGTGGGATGGTCTGTATGTCAAATTGCTCTGATTGGTCAATAAATAAAACACTGATTGGCCAGTGGTCAGGCAGAAAGTATAGGCAGGACTAACAGGGAGAAGAATTCTGGGAAGTGAAAGGCTGGGTCAGAGAGAGACACTGCCAGCCGCCGCCATGACAAGCTGCATGTGAAGATGCCAGTAAGCCACAAGCCACATGGCAAGGTATAAATTTATAGAAATGGGTTAATTTAAGATATAAGAACAGTTAGCAAGAAGCCTGCCACGGCCATACAGTTTGTAAGCAATAGAAGTCTCTGTGTTCGCCGGGCGGTAGTGGCGCACGCCTTTAATCCCAGCACTCGGGAGGCAGAGCCAGGCAGATCTCTGTGAGTTCAAGGCCAGCCTGGGCTACTAAGTGAGTTCCAGAGAAACCCTGTCTCAAAAAAAAAAAAAAAAAAAAAAAAGGAAGAAGTCTCTGTGTTTACTTGGTTGGGTCTGAGCGTCTGTGGGAGTGGCGAGTGACAGAGATTTTGTCCTGACTGTGGGCCAGGCAGGAAAACTCTAGCTACACTCAGCAGTTAGGGGGATTAAAAAAAAAAAAAAAGTACAGCTTCCTTCATAGGTCAAGATCCAAGGAGCCTGGGCCACTTTACAGGGGGTCTGTCCCCGGGCCGCTATGTGAGGCTTCCGTGATAACTGATGAACAGGAGCCTCACTCAAAACTGTCACCTCCCCAGCCCACCAAGGCCACTCAGGAAGGGCCCCTCACCTACCTATGACACCTCTCCTGACAGAGATAAGTTCAGGGTGTGAACTGGAGACAGGGAATCAGCTCAGAGGAGGAGGCAGTGTAACTCCCCAGAAGTCCAGGGGTTCAAATGCAGACTACACATGACCCAGGGTAAGTCACTTACCGTTTCTAAGCATCACCTTTCCCAACTGAACGCTGGGGTACAAGCGGGATCTCCCTCGTGGAGCTGTGCTAAGAATGACTCAAGTCATGCAAAGGGCTGAGAATCCTCCCTAAGCACTCAATAAACAGTGGCTATTAGTTTCACTGACTCTAATTTATATCTTGATTACAACACGAAGCAGAAACTAATAAAACCGTATTGTTTAGCCATGGATATCCTCTCGCACCCACTGGGACACGATCAAAATGAAATGAGAAAATAATCAGTGGTAGGAATGTAAACTGGTACAGTCATTACAGAAAGCAGCATGGTGGGTCCTCAGGAAATTAAAAATAGAACTGTCATAGCAATCTGGCAACATTAGTTCTTGGTACATAGCTAAGAAAACTGAGGCGGACTTTTCAAAGAGACGTGCATGGGTAGGTCAACTGCTTGCACCCTTGCCTAGCATACAAGCAGTCCTGGGTTTGATCCCCAGCGATGCACCAGCGATCTCCCAGCAATGCACCAGCGATCTCCCAGCGATGCACCAGCGATCTCCCAGCGATGCACCAGCGATCTCCCAGCAATGCACCAGCGATCTCCCAGCGATGCACCAGCGATCTCCCAGCGATGCACCAGCGATCTCCCAGCGATGCACCAGCGATCTCAGCACATGGAGGACACAGGCAGGAGGATCAGAAATACAAGGTCGTCTTCAACGACAAAGCAAGTCTCAGGGCAGCCTTGGCTACAGGAGACCCCCTCTCAAAAGAAGAGAGGTCTGTGCACAACCATGTTCGCAGCTACAGGATAGCTAAGCTGTAGAACCGACCCAAGTGCCCACAACTGTTGTTGGTTGCTTTTTTACTCTTTGGGGGCCCGCCACCGAGCTCCCAAATAAATACACACGGAGACTTATTATTACTTATAAATGCCAGGCCTTAGCATGGCTTGTTTCTAGTCAGCTTTTCTTAACTATTATCCCACCTATCTTTTGCCTCTGGGCTTTTATTTTTCTCTATTCTATGTACCTTTCTTTAATTCTTACTCACTGGCTTGCTGTGTAGCTGGGTGGCTGACCCCTGGAGTCTTCCTCTCCTCCTCTTTCTCCTCGGTCTTTTTCTCCTTCTATTTATTCTCTCTGCCTGCCAGCCCCGCCTATCCTTTCTCCTGCCTCACTATTGGCCATTCAGCTCCTTATTAGACCATCAGGTGTTTTAGACAGGCACAGTAAGGCGGCTTCACAGAGTTAAACAAATGCCACATAAAAGAATACAACACATCTTTGCATCATTAAACAAATGTCCCACAGCATAAACGAATGCAACACATCTTAAAATAATATTCCACAACATACAAATGATGAGCAAATCAAAGGTGGTACAGACACACAGGATTATTCAGCCTTCAAAGGGGAATCCTGGCTAGGTGTGGTGGCACACACCTTGAATGCCAGCACTCAGGAGGCAGAGACACTTAGATCTTTGTGAGTCTGAGGCCAGTCTGGTCTACAAAGAAAGTTCCAGGCCAGCCAGGGTAACATAGTGAGATAAGTAAGAAAGAATGCAGAAGACAGAAAAAAAAAAAGAAAGAAACAAAAAATAAAAAAAATTCCCCTTAAAAGGCTGAAAAGACAGAGAGAGAAGGGAGGGAGAGAGGGAAGGAGGGAGGGAGGGAGGGAGGGAAGGACAGAGAGAGAGAGATCCTGCCACACACTACAATATGAATGAACACTAAGAGGACACTAGGTTAAGCAAAATAAGACACACACCAGAAGAGAACAAGTGTGTGATTCCACAGGTGACAGTGTCTCATGCAAGCAAACACACAGGAACAGAAAGGAGATTTTGGAGCCAGAGACTCCAAGGAGGGGATAGGCTGAGAAGTATTAGCACATGGCTAACAGTCTCCACTTCGTAGATAAGAAAGTCCCTCAGGTCTGTCCGTGTGGCCCCACCTAACCCTACCACACCCTATGCTCAAATATTTAAAACAGTAACCCTCAGGTTGCTTTGTCTTTCTTACAAGAATTTTAATTGGAATGGGGGTGTGAGACAGGCTTCATGTCGCCCAGGCTAGCCACAAGCTCTCTATTTAGCTAAGGATGACCCTGAGCTGTGATCCTTCTGCCGTCACCTCCCCTGTGTCAAGCTTGCATGGACATGAGCCACCATCCCCAGATCAGAATTTTAGTTACTTTTTAAAACTTACCCAAATTGTACAAATACTTCTTTTTTTAAATGAACCTTGGAGCCCTCTGAGTGCAATGGCAGCCCTTCCCCTCCACAGTCATTATTGGGAAGCAGTGAGGTCTCACAGGAGACAGTTGTGGGGAGCAGCACGGCTCTCCTCGGGTGCCAGCTTTGAGAAGAGGATCGGGATGGGGAGGAGGGTTGGGGAGCTGCCTTTAAAAGGAGATTCTGACTTACAATGGATTCTATTTCAGCGCCCTGTGACAAAAAAACCTTCCCCAGGGGAAACTGCCTCCAACTCTCTGTCACATCCTCAGAAGTGGAGGCCCTGCCTGTCATTCTGAGATGCCATCACTGAGCCTTTCCAAGAAAAGAAACAGTGACAGGGAACATGATGGCTTCTGGGAAGCGGCTGGCCAAAGGGAGCAACCCGCAAGCTACTAAGTGCCACGCTCGGCCCTCTGAAGGACCTTCCGCCTCTTCTCTCCACGGCCTCTCTTCAGAGGTGACCCCCAGAGACTTGGGGAAATCGGTCATAGTCTGCCACCCAGGCTGGCGTCAGAATCCTAGTGACCATGGGCAATACCGGACTGTGAGCCCCTGCTGTACATGTGATGCCTTGGGGGGAGGCACCCCAAATTACAAAAGCTTCAGAGAAGATTTATTGGGAGCTCCGTGTGTCGCCCCAAAAGAAGCATCGTGTGTCCTGGAAGCTTCATCCCACACACAAGAGTGTTGGTAGGTGTGGCTTCCCGGGAGGTGTGCAGGTCACCGGGGCTCCATCTCCCAAATGGACTGATGCAGAAATACGAGGCTCGAAGCTAGAGTTCATACTACCAATCTCAGCCCACACCTGCAAGGCACGCACGCCTCAGCCTCTGCCCTCCGGCCAGACACAGCAGGGAGCCCTCGTCTAGCACGCAGGCTGCTGCGGCCCCCCTGGACACCAGAACCAGAACAGATAAATTAGCTTATGACAAATGACCCAGCCGAGGGTGGTAACACGAAACAGACCAAGACACAGGCCCGTCTTTCACAGACCCACAACGGGGCTGTAGAGCAAGACTCTTGTCCCCCTGTCCTTCCGGGAGGGATGGCTCTGAACCTTGGCCTAAGCCGCAGCAGAGGAAGGGGAGAAACAGGAGAGAGATAGGAGTGGCTGAGTGGAAGGAGGAGAGGACATGTCCACATCCTCAAGCCTTCATCTCCAAGGCTGCCGCCCTTCCCAACACACCTCCCACATAATTGCATAACACCTCCGTTATCACCTCGCACTTCTCAGCCTCTTGACTCCATCGAGCGCTATCACGTCTAAAGCATCTGGCATTGCCCGTGTTATCTCCACTCACGCCCCGCATGTTCAAAGCCACCTCAAGTCAACGCGGCTGTGCGGCTCACATCTGTGCCCCCAGCACCGCACACTCAGGGCCTCTCTGTGGATGAAGTGACGGGGGCACACTGGCAGCACCCACGTCTCGCAGGCCTCCTGGCACAAGCCTGTCTCCCCAGCACACAAGAGGCAAGAGCAGAAGAAAGATCGTGAGTCCAAGGCCAGCCTGGAATCTATAGCCAGCTCCTGCCTGAAAAGCAAAAATCAAAAGAATTCATGTGTCTCATTAAGGGCTGATTATACAGCTCAAGTTCATGCCTCCAGACAAAACATTCTCCTCTATACCCAAGCGATAAGGACCTGTCACGTCGCTAGACAGAGGCTCCTCACTGACTGCGCAGGCCTGAGGTTGCTGGTCTCCGTGACAGGCTGAGTGCTTCTTGCTGCTGACAAACCGCTTTGCCTTTGGAGGAATGGAGGATAAGAATATCTGACATGGCTGAGAACAAGAAACACAGGGAAATGTGTGTGTGATTGCAGCCCAGAATCGTCCCGTGACATTCAGGATCTCGCCTCAGTCGGCTCTGCGGAGTCTCGGTTATCCCTGGCCCCGGAGCACAGATCAGAAGCCAAAGCATGATTTTAAAAGGGAATTCCAACGTCCCAGCATGTGACACACTCCAGAACTCGGGAGGCAGAGGCAGGAGCATCTGACTCTCGAGCAGGCTAAGTTCCAGAAACAATGGGAGGGAGGCGCAGGGCCAAACGCTGAAACCCAGGCTCTGGCCTCCGGCAGCTTCCACTCTGGAAGAAATGAAGCATAGTTACAGACAAGGAAACAGTTGGCAGGGTGGGGGGAAACCCCCAGCATGATCACCCCTGAGAACAAAATCACAGGGTGACTAGATAATCAGAGGTGTCTCTGAGGAAGAAGCATGAATGAGTTGTGCCCGGTGAAATACCAGGAGCCTTTGGGAGGAAAAGCATTCCAGGCACAGGGAGAAGCATGTGCAAAGGTCCTGAGGCAGCTCTAGAGATAAACACACTGCAGATGATATGAGTTTATCAGCAAACTGGGCTGCAAGTGCTAAGGACTGTGACTAAGATGAGCTTGGTGGCCTTCCTCCTAAGTGCAAGAGGGATGCACCAAGCAGGGATGTCCAGCTTGCACCAGGAGGGCTGCAAGAGCAATGATGTCATCTGCAAAGTTCATACTTGAGAACCCCACAATCTCATTACACACAAGAAGAAATCGACGTGGGGCCACATTCACAGCTGTCCTGGGCCATATGTGGCCTGGACATCCTTATAAAGAATCTGAAGGAGGAGACTCAATTAAATCTTTTGTTTCTTAAAATCTCACAGCCTGAGGATACAGTCCAGCAATAGAGCACTCATATCCCAGGTGTCTTAGGGTTTCTACTGCTGTGAAGAGACACTAAGACCATGACAACTCTTAGAAAGGAAAATATTTAATTGGGCTGGCATACAGTTCAGAGGTTCAGTCCATTATCATCGTGGTGGGACAGGCGGTGTGCAGGCAGACATGGTGCTGGAGAAGGAGCTAAGAGTCCTACATCTTGTGGACAACAGGAAGTGGTCTGAAATACTGGGCAGTATCCTGAGCATGTATGAGAACTCAAAGCCCACCTCCACAGTGACACACTTCCTCCAACAAGGCCACACCTCCTAATAGTACCACTCCCTTTGGGGGCCATTTTCTCTCAAACCACCACACCAGGCAGGTCACAGAAAATGAGATCAAATGGGCTGGGGGCCGTGCACCAGGCCCGAGGCTCTCTAACCTGGCCAAAGGAAAGTGTGTGGGGGAGACTCAGCAGGGTGTTCATCCAACAAGTGAGAGCATGCTGAAGAGATCCTCCACCTTGTCTGGATGCTCCAAGGTCTCAGAAATATTTGCTAAATAATTGGGCAAATGATTAACTGCACTAATTCCCCCAGGGCTCCAGGCTAAAACAGGAAAAAAAAAAAATCACATGGGAGACCTTCCAGCCCACACCAGGAGCTGGATGAACACAGGGGCCGAAGAAGTCGGAGAAACCAAAGAAAGGGCACAAAATGACAAGTGTGTCCAAAGAGCAACGTGTGTTGTTCTCTTTGAACGACAGCCAACTTTTTATTGCTTCTCAGTCTCACTCTGGAGTTTTGGAAATGGCTCACGAGTACATGCTGATCTATATACTGTCTCTCCAAACCCATCAGGCGCCCTACACGATGCCACACTGATTTTTTATAAATGTCAGTTCTCGGGAGAAATCCATCTTCCTCAAAGGGTGAGAGCAGCTCACTTTCTCCTTCTGAAGTTCAAGTCTCAACACAGAATAAAAATGCAGCCAGCCGCCTCTCCACTGTCACTTGGTGCCGCACAACTGTTTCCTTACCTTTGAACTTTCTTTCTTTCTTGTTTTTTTGTTTTGGTTTGGGTTTTGTTGTTTTGTTTTGTTTTGTTTTATCTTTTGAGACAGGGTTTCTCTGCACAGCCCTACCTGTTCTGGAACACTCTGTAGACCGGCTAGCCTCACACTCACAGAGATCCTCCTGCCTCTGCCTGGGTCCCCACCGCCCAGCTCTTTAATTTTTCAAGAAAGGAAATTACCACGGGCGCGCTTTGATCTGGAAACAGTGTCGGCGTCAGAGAAAGTACTGGTGAGCCCATACTGTCTGCAGTTTATTTTGCCCAAGGACTGGAATTCACACTGGGAAGTGCACCTTTAAAGCGGCCTAGGGGCTTCGTTCTTTGAGGGTCGGTGTCACTTTGGAGCCCAGGATGGCACTGATGGGGATCCTCCTTCTCAGCCTCCCACACCCTGGCACGGTCGGCCTGGGTCACTGCACTCAGAGAGGCCACTTGTCAGGCATGCCTCACAGTGTCCCTTACCTGAGCTGGCATGGTACAGAACAGTCATCCAACATGGCCTCCGTGGGGTCAAGAGACGCTACAAATAAATGGTTAAGGGATGCCAATAGAACAAGATGGGCTGTTTGACAATAAACGTGTTTTAGCTGAGTGTAGGCTCATGCATCTGCAGTTCTAGCACTTGAGCGACTGGGGCCTGAGCTATAGAGCGAATTCCAGGTCAGCCTGGGCTACAGTGTGAGACCTTGTCTCAAAAAGAAAAACAGAAAAGCCAACTTGTTTCCTAGTATGTAGGAGTACACACTATAATAGTGATAAAAAAAAAAAAAAAACTGAAGCAGAATGAACATAAAACCAGGACCAGTGAGATGATTCAGCAGGTCCAGGGGCTTGCCACCAAGTCTGACAATCTGAGTTCAGTCCCTGGGGAGAGAACCAACTCCTGCAAGTTGTCCCCTGAACACACACACACACACACACACACACACACACACACACACACACGCACACACACACACACATGGGCACAAATAAAATAATAAAATATTAAAAATTTAAAAGGAAGAATCTGAGTCGCATAGTGAAAAGAAGACTATTTCTAAGCAGACAGAAACCAACCATGCAGGGTCCTGGTCTTCATTTACACAGACTCTGGCATCAATCAAAGGATTTCTGGGCGTGGTGGCACAGGCCTGCCATCCTAGCTACTGGGGAAGATCCTAGATGAAGTAATGGATTGCAAATTCAATGCCAGCCTGAGCTACATAGTGAGTTCAAGTCAAGAGTAGCCCTGGACAACTTTTCAAGAACCTATCTCAAAATAATAATAATAATAATAATAATAATAATAACAGCAACAATAATGGCTGATAATGTAGCTTGGTGGTCAAGCACTTACCTAGCAGGCAGAAGGCCCTGGATTCTATCCCTGGTACTTCAACCAAAGGAGTTACCAAAATCCAAGATGGGACTTCCAAATGTTCCTCCAAGAACCACATCTTGTCTTGTATCCAGCATCCCTAGTCACCTAGTGTAGCTTGTCACACAAGTCTACTCTAGCAGACTGCCAAGCTGCTGCTGCTTGTAGGTAGAAGGAAGCAGGAATCTAGTGGCGCCACCTCACCCTGTGACTTCAGCACAGTCCTCCACAAAAATCACTTCAGGCTGCTGGCAGGGAGTAAGAGCCGTACACTGAGTCCTCCCTCCTGCAGGGAAGTACGTCCCAATCATAACCAGCCTGCTCACAGCTCCTTCCAGCTCTGAGATTCCATGACTCCATAGCTCGATTTGTCCCAGGGAGCAGCCTGGCAATGGGGCCTTTCATGTGTGGTCATTAAACATTCACCATGGTGAGGCATGACTGCAAAGTTCCAGGGACACACCCTCCATGCAGGCTCACGGGCCAAACTTACCAGGAACAGCCCAGAACCTTCCAAGTCCCTCCTGCAGGCCTGGGTTGTAAAGTCTCAGATCAAGTTCATGAGCCCCCAGCCCTTCCATGTGGTGGCAGAAATCCAGGACCCCCCCCCAACAAAAAAGCTAAAACTTCTCATCATTTCCAAAGGTTGGGAGCACCCGTGTCCACCCCCCAGATTCCCGTTTACATAGCCACGAGGTACAGAGTGGTCCTCTTGTTGAAGATTCCTTTCTCCCTTACTTAAAAATAAACATCACATTGACTCTGAAACCCTTTCCCCCCTGGATGTAAGTGAGGTGGGGAGACTGCCTAAGCCTGGCACACATCTGTTCTAGAATCCAGACTAATGATCAGAGTTTCCCTAAAGAGAGAATCTTAAAGGTTAAGCAGGCATGACTAGCAGCCTCGTGGGCTGGAAGGAACCCAGCAGAGCAAAAGCCAGTATGGGAAGCCCTGGGGCTGAGCAGAGGAGGCCTCTGGAGGGAGAGAGAGAGACAGTGACCAACAAAGACAGACAGGGAGAGGTATGATGCGCTGTGATGGCAGACATGTTCCAGCCAGGTGCACCCCAGAAGAGAAAGCGGGGTCCACAGAAGTCAGGCTCTGGTCTATTTACTCACACTCGCCACATTTATCATAAATGCACTGTGGTTGCCCAACATGAAAGATGCTTTGCCCAGACAAGGGCCAGACCATGAAGATGAGGAGTCTGAGGGAAGCTGCGTCTGCAGAGAAAAGTCTCAATGTACCAGTGCACTGCAGGTACACCAGCTCAGCAAGTACACCCCCAAGATTGGGGCTGTGGGTAAAGAGTGGACCATCCCAGCTCCCACACAACTGGACTGACTGTAACACTCCAAACCCAGACACAAATGCCCACAGAGGCCCCAGCCACACCCACCTCCAGGGCCGTCACGTGCTGGTGGAGGAGTAACAGCTGTCAGACACTCGGGTGAACTTGGCATTTCACTGATGGATTTCTCACAATGAGATCTGTGATCATTGACCCCTGCAGCAGACCACCAGACCCCATTTCCAACCCGGTGTCTACCTCCTGCTGTCTGTGGGGAAGACACTCATAAACCAGGGAAGGTTGGAGGCCTCTGTCCTGAGGCTTAAAAGAAATACCGACGTATTTCTGGACTCCCCAACCTACTCAAGACTACCTTTGTCCCCTAACTGTAAAAGACAATCGACAGAATTAAATACCTCAGAAAGTACCCACAACTGTGAAGTACTGGCAAGCATCTGCAATGCCCAAAGAAAGCGGCTTTTGTCCCTGTCCCATGCTTTTCCCAAACCCCACTCAGTCACCACGTTTCAGCTCCAACGGCGCCCTCAGCACAGAGCCTTCAGTGACCGCCGCCCAGCAGCCGGGACATTTCCTCACTCCCCATTCAGCCTGACTCTGTCCTTTGGAGTGTATTGTTACCAAAGGTGCGCAACTGTGTGACTGTTCACCACCTGATCCCCACCCCCCCCAACACTAGGCTGGTAATCGTGCAGGTGTGTAGACATGACAACTCACAACACGTCTGGACTGCTCCGCAAACCTATCACTGGCATTACCCCATCAAACTTAGCCCTCATGCTAATGCTGCAAAGCGTGGGGGGCAGGGGGGGGACTACTAATGTGATGCCGTCTTACAGATGAAAACGCCATAGCTTCCACGTCTCTCTCAGTCCTATTAAAGTTCTGTGGTTGTGTATGTCGGAGAAATACTTGACCGATCACAGTTCACTCTTTGATTGCAGGGCTTCTCAGAGCATTTACTATGTTAATATGATGACTAATCAATTATCAGCATCATGATGAGGCTGTCCCCTTTGTCATCTCAAGCCAAGGGCTATGAGTGTAAAGAGGCACCTGAAAACAGCTCTTCCATAGGGTCCTCTCATCCCTGGCAGTGACCAAATGAAAACTGACTTGTCCCGAAATCTTTCTCTAAGTGGCACCCAGACAGGGAGCCATCAGGAAATGGGTCACTCTGACCTTGATCCCAACTAATGTCATCCTACCTGATTCCAGTTCCCTAACAGTAACTGGTCAAAAATAAAGGGAGGGAAGAAGGGAGGGAGAGAGGGAAGGAGAGAGGGAGAGAGGGAGGGAGGGACGCAGGGAGGGAGGTGGGAAAAACCACCTACCTTGGCAGCCAGGGGTAGGAAAAAAAAAAAGAACTGCAAAATCAGGCAGACCCAGGTTAAAACCCTCCAGGGTCTGAGCTGTGAGCATGAACCTGCAGGAGCAGCTGAAGGCCTCCATCTCGGCCTTGGCCTCTGCCTCCTTCACCAGATCAGCCTCAATGTCAGGCAAGGAGAGCCCAGGGCTTCCTCCACGCAGACCTCCAGGAATGGTCCATGCACTTTTCACCCTTCCAGCCATTCTGCTTTATGGACACCCACTCTACCGGGGACAGAGCTAGGGAGAAATAGTCATGGAGCTGGAGACAGGAAACAAACCCAGACACCCCTCTGTATTAGTCACTTTTCTGTTGCTGTGATGAAACATCACAACCAAAGCGACTTAGAGAAGAAAGTTTACTTGAACTTACGGTTCCCCCAGGTTGGGGTTGATGATACAGCAAAGGCATGGAGGCAGGAGCAGGAAGCCGAGGACTCGCGTCCCGAACCTTACACGGGAAGCAGAGAAAGCAAACTAGAAATCATTCAGTCTTCTAACACTGAAGGTCCGCCCCGAGTGTCATGCTGCCTCCAATCAGGCCACACCTCCTAAGCCTCATCAAACAGTGGCACCAACTAGGGACAAGATTTCAAAAACATTAGGCTACGGGGGACATTTTTCACTGGAGCCATCTCACCCCAATATCCAAGGGGTCCATTCCTAGTACCTTCCTTATTACCCAAACCCCAGTAGTGATGGAGAGGTTACCAAGGGCTCACCATGTGGACAGACAGAGGAACACCGCATGGTAAGGAACTATAACCAAGGGACACGATACCAAAGCAGAGGGGACATCTGGGAAGGGGCACAGACCTGAAGGGTGGGAGCATCCTCAATCAGAGGGAACAGAAAACACAAGGTTCCTAGCATGGTAAGAACTTGGTTCCTGTAAGGAACTGAAAGGTGGTCGGCCTGGAGACCAAGGCACAAGAACATGACCTCAAGGTCACGCTCTGGACTCGGCTTTCGGTTTTAGGGGTAATGGAAGGCCATCGAGGGTGCAGGTTTGAATGTTCCTCAGCAGCGCCAGCACACTCAGGCCACGGGTTGGCAAGTGGTTGGGAGTGGAGGTTAGGCAAAGCTGGAGACTGGGTTCTGGTTGTATAAAACCCCAAGCCAAGGGTGATGTTGGCTCAACCAGGGTGGCAGCAGTCGGGTTGGCACATCGAGTTGGCACACTGTAGGTGAGGCCGGAGGTGTGTCACCAGAGATGTTGTGGGGTCCATGACACACAGAAGCATGGCCATGCTGCTCTAAGCTTAGCTGGGGTTGGAAACAGGCTCGCTGCCTCTCCCATGATTTGTTAAGAACCAAACTATAAGGCTGGGGAGGTGGCTATCAGTAAAGTCCTTGCCAGAATCCATGTTTTTAAACGTACACACTCACACAGCGGGGTATATCACAGATGCCTATCACCCCAGCACAGAGAAGGATCTGTGGGGCTCGTTGCTCAGCCGGTCTAGAGGATCAGTGAGCTCCAGGTTCAGTGTGGAAACCTGTCTCAAATACGATGTGGACTAAGGCCCTGGTATCAACCCCTGGCCTCCATGAACATGAACACACACACACACACACACACACGTACATACATACATGTGTCCCCCACACAAAAGAACTAAATTATAAGTTGGGTATGACATTTTATGCCTTTAGTCCCAGCACTCAGAAGGCAGAAACAGGTGGATGACCACAAGTTTGAGGCCAGCTGGACTGGGGTGAGTGTGAGGTCCTGTTTCAAAGTAAATAAATAAATAAGGATCAAACCATGCATACACACACACACACACACACACACACACACACACACTCACTCACCCCAAGAGGCTACAGCCTCCTGAAGCTTTGCGAACTGGCTGCCGCTGCTGCTGGCCACAGATAGCATCACCCTTATTTAGCAAGGGGCTGAACCCCACTGGCTTTCCTCAGGGTGGTCCTGGGGTCTCTGATAATTGCTGTCAGAGGAGGCTCCCCCAGGCCCCCTGCCATGCTTAGCTGCTAGCAGGGCCCAGGGTTCGGGCCAGACCCCAAGATAAGTTAACTGACCACATCCTATCCAACAGGAAACCTAATGGCTGACTATTTTAGACTCCTCCTCACTTCCTCTCGCCCTCCACAGCTGGCGGGCAGTCAGGCCCACCACACAGACGGTACAGAGGGACGGAGGGGCTCAGAACTGGGGCGTTCAAGGCCTAGAGGAGCGGATCTGGAAGACCCATGGGGCCCCGAAAGGGCATCTGTGTGGGCTGGCAGACACTGTGGGCAAGATAGGTTACCTTGTGGTGAGGCCACACAGTGGCCTGCAGGAAATGTCACTCCAGCATCCCAGAGTGACATCCTCTCACTATTTCAAAGCAGCAGCCGGAAAGTCCAGTGTATCAAAACGTTTATCCTAGCTGTTTTAAAAGATTGGTTTTTGTTTTTTTTTAATGTTCAAGAAACTGATTAGATTCAAGTCCACCCAGGCCTTGCCTTGTAGGCGCAGCTTCAGATCCCACACGGGGGGGGGGTGTGGGGGGGGGGGGGGGGGGAACGGAGAGAGACGGAGGGGGTTTGGGGGTTTGATGGAGAGAGACGGAGGGAGTTTGGGGGTTTGTTTAGTTGTTTTTCTCTCCTCTCCCACCTCCCACCCCCACTTCCTGTTTAGAGGAGGTCTGTTCCCCAAACTGACATCATCATCCACACACAGCTTCCTGGAAAGGTTCCACGGTCAGGGCGCTGATAACCATCACCTTTCTAAGAGTCACCCGTGCCTTGCAGAGGCGGCTGGACCCTCATCAGAAGCACTACCCACACCCGAGCTCCTTCCTCCGACAGCTGAGCACACCACAGGCACATCACCACCTCAGCTGAAACACATCTCACCCGCCAACCGCCTGCCAACGGAAGGAGTCTCAGTCAGGAGGCTGCTGACAAAATGCCTTGCCTTCGATGTCTTATAAAAAAACTGACATTTACTGCTCAGCTCTGGAGGCTGGGAAGTCCAAGACTGGGGTGCAGGAAGATGTGGCATGCAGTGAAGGCACCCGGGTTCTCACTATGTCCTCCCATGAGGCAATACTCGGTCACAGGGCTCCCCTGTACTAAGGCACTAATCCCACTCAGGAGAGCAGAGTTCTTGGGGCGTACTTCCCAAGGACCCACCTCCGAATGCTGCCCATGTGGGGCCAGCCTTCACCGTAAATATTCTGGAGAGACAAGCACTCCTTTGCACGTTTCCTCCCTGTTACAGGAAGCGCTCCTCACTGACACTAGCCCCACACAGAACAAGGGTCTCAGCAGGGTACAGGTACCTGTAGCCACATGGTATTGAGATGCATGGTTCCATCTCGCCTAAGCTGGTAAGCAAGCCCATGGTATTGAGATGCATGGTTCCATCTCTCCAAAGCTGGTGAGCAAGCCCATGGCATTGAGATGAATGGTTCCATCTCTCCTAAGCTGGTGAGCAAGCCCATGGTATTGAGA